>JAQQZR010001264.1:0-11636 GCA_030068235.1 Notoglanidium macrostoma
TGAGGCTGATTTCCAGTCAGCAGTCACAGCCATCCCTTTACTCTATGCTTCTTGTTGTTAACACCACTAGGTAGTGTGCTTTTTGGTTCTGTCTTGAATTTCTTCTCTACTGGTAAGGTAGGATTCTGACTTTTGTGTACTATCTACTTTACTTAGTTGGACATAGATTCTTGTCAATAGTATTTGCTGTTTCTGTGGTGTTCTTTAGATTTAGAAGGGTCTGTAGGTCTATGTAAATTAGTTTTCTCAGGTGTCTAATCAACAGTAGTTTCGGTCTCCCTTAATGTGTGAATTGGGGGCAGGACTCACCAATATATATTGAAAGTGTATCTGTGTCTGCATTAGTTTACACATTCTACAAAGAAATTAAGAGAACATTCTACAGAGATCTTAAACTCACTGATCTAACTCCTGACTAGACTGCTGACATTTGCCTCAAACCCATCTGTTCTCACATCTCTTAGACCCAGAAGATTTCGTGCACCATCCAGAGCCCATATTACAGTTAACCTTATCTACCCTCCTCTGCTTTCCCAGTCTCAAACAGGGGTGATAGGTGTGTTCTGGAACTGCCAGTCTGCTTTAAAGAAAGATGATTTTATCTCAGCCCTTGCTTCCCATCACTTTTGACTTTCTGGCACTAACTGAGACCTGAATATCGGCACAGAACTCAGCTCTTTCCTCTGCTTATGCTTTCTCACATACTCCATGAGAAACTGGAAGGGGTGGTGGTACAGGTCTGCTGCTGTCTGGTGCTTTACACCTCTCTCTCTGTCTCATCTCAACATCACATCCTTTGAATTCCATGCTGTTGCAATTTCGTCTCTAATCAACCTTCTCATCGTTGTCATCTACCGTCCCCCTGGACCCCTAGGAAACTTTCTTGAAGAAATGAACATTCTCCTCAGTCTTTTCCTTACTGAGAACAGTCCTCTCACTCTCCTTGGAGACTTCAACCTCCCCGTTGACAAGCTCCAGTCCTCTTGCCTTCTTCCTCTTCTCTATTCCTTCTCTCTGATTTTTTAATCCTACCACCTGCCCACTGGATCCTATTTCACAATGTTCCAGACCATCTCTCAAGATCTTATCCCCTTCATCACCACTATCATAAATAGCTCCATAACATCTGGTAATGTACCTTCAGCATTCAATAGAGCCAGGGTTATTCCCATCTTGAAGAAACCCACTTTGGATCCCTCAGACATCATCAACTACCGACCAGTATCACTTCTCTCTTTTCTTTCTAAAATCCTTGAATGCACTGTCTACAATTAACTGTCTCTCTATCTCTCAGAGAACAACCTACAGGATTCTAAGCAGCCTGTTTTCAAAGTGGCACATTCAACAGAGACTGCCCTTTTGGCCCTTTTTACATGCTGCTACATTGATCAAACTGTCATCAGTCCTCATCCTCCTCGACCTTTCAGCAGCGTTTGACACGGTCAACCACAAGACATTGTTGTCCATCCTTAGGAGTCTTGGAATTCGTGGCTCAGCATGGCAATGGCTCGCTTCCTACCCAGAAGGCAGGTCATATCAGGTGTCATGGAAGGGATCCACATCTACTCCACGCAGGCTCTCCACTGGTGTCCCACAGGGCTTGGTACTTGGTCCTCTCCTGATTTCCAGCTATACACATATCCTCACATGGGTTCTCATACCATTGCTATGCAGATGACACTCAAATAAACTTTTCTATTCCTCCCTCAGACACTAATGTTTCTGCCCAGATTTCTGCATGTCTGTCAGACATCTCATCATGGATGGCAGCTCATCAGTTGAAACTCAACCCCAGGAAAACTGAACTGCTATTCATCCCGGCTGATTCATCCCTACATCAGGATCTTGTGATCTCCCTGGACAACTCTTTGATCTCTCCTTCGGTCACTGCACGTAACCTGGGGGTAACTATGGACAATCACCTTTATTTTTCCTCTCATATTGCTGATGTTTCTCTCTCATGCCGATTTCTCCTCTTCAACATCAGAAGGATCCGTCCATTTCTTGTCACTCAGATACTTGTTCAGTTCCTTGTCACCTCAAGACTAGACTGCTGTAACGAACTCCTAGCAGATCTGCCTCTGAGCGCCATTCGACCCTTGCAACTGATCCAGAATGCAGCTTCACAACTCATTTTCAACATTTCTAAGTTCTCCCACACCATCCCATTGCTACGTTCCCTTCACTGGCTTCCTGTAGCTTCCTGCATCAGATTCAAAACGCTGATGCTTGCCTACAAAGCCAAAAATGGACCAGCACCCTCCTACCTCAAAGCACTTATCACACCCCTCACTTCACCTCGCTCCCTCCGATCCTCCAGCACTGCTCTACTTGTTCCACCATCTCTCAAGGTACAGGGAAGACGTGCATCTAAACTCTTCTATGTTTTGGCACCTAGGTGGTGGAATGAACTTCCCATGGATGGCCAAACAGCTGAGCCACTGGGTGTCTTCAAATGACGACTTAAGACCTACCTCTTTTGGAAGTACTTGGACTAGCATTTATTTATTAATCCTTTGTTTATTCATAACCTTTCTGTATTACTGCCAACAGTTCTAGTGTGATAGTATTCTTAGCCCAGGTTCTAGTGAGCCAGTATCTGAATATATTTGCTGATCGAGACTTCAAAGCACTTATGTAAGGCTAAGGGCATCTGCCAAATGCTGTAAATGTAAATGTAGTTGGAGAATGGTGCTGCTTCCTGTAACCTTTAGATGGTTATTAACATTTAGATTCTGTAGTTAGTATAAATTATTCTACCTGTCAGATGCTTCTTTAACATTTGATTAGTTGGCCAGTGTGACAGGTCATCATGATCATCATCATCATCACTAAAACATTGTCTGAATAAAAAATTATATTAAATGATCGTTATTATTCCTCAATATGAATTGCATGAGAAGGATATAGTGCTGGTTTCCCAGAGACAGACTAAGCCTAGTCCTGGACCAAAGTTACTTTTGTATGAAGATTCTCTATTTAAAATTCAGTTTAATCCAGGACAACAAGTTATCCAGGAAACCATACATAAAGTACTTTTTGTTATTCTCTTTATAAAAACCTGCTTTCCAGTGTAGCGCCCCTTTGCCCTCCTGGCATTAGATGGGGAAGCTACCCTGGGTTCTCCCTTTCGTTAAAGTTTTTACCTTTTCCAGTGCCAGTTGCGCAAAATAAAAAAATAAATTAAAAAAAGGATGTAGTTCTATGGAAAGGTGATGTTAAGGAAGATTGATTAATGTAATAGATAGTATATATTGATTTGGTTCGTGATTAGAATAAATAAGATTAAAATAGGTTACAAACATTTAAGTGTATTTATGTTTCAAAGTTTATGTTTGGAGGTTATTTACATGCTGGTAAATATATTTGTTAAAATGCTAATTTCATAATCATGAAAAGGCTGTATTTTATTTTTATTTTTTTGTATTTGTATTTTAACATTTTATTTTATGTTTTCTTGTGTAAAGAAAAGAATTGGAGTGTATGTTTTAGGTTTTGTTAAATGTATGAGCCAATGAAAGAGCATAGCGTGAGGTCAAGGTTGACAGGAAGTGAGAGAGAAACGTGCGAGAAAAACATGCAGGAGAGAACAAGTATCACGGCGAGTGTATTTGCTAATTCCGCCATGTTAGTATATGTAAGTGGTCGGCTAGATCACCACAAGTGACTAAGTGGTGGTAAGTGTGTCTGTGTTTTAGCAGAATTTCCGATAGAAGTTCTAAGTGCTTTGAAAACACCGACAAAAATTTCCGAGACACAGAGGACACGGACTTCGACTAACAGCATAACTGGGACTTAGTAAACATTGCAGATTACCTTTGCTGATAGATTCTACTTTTCCTCGCTATTCTGAATTCCTGTGCATGTGATCCACTTACCTCGTTGTTCAGGTACCATTTTATTTGTTAGCCACGAAGGTGGTGGAGCAGCCATTTGTGTTTTGCGGCTACTACGCACACGAGCGACATACAGGCCTGCAACGTTTCAGTTGGGTTGAACATTTTAGTTATTATTACTGACATTAAGGTATTACTGTTTAAGGTTTTGAGTACACTTAAAGGAATTTTATGTTTCTGGTATTTAGTATTGAAACACTGATTTCGAAGTGAAACAAAGACTTTTGTATTGGCTAATTGAATATTGATTTAAGTAAAGAGTGAATGATTTTGTACATATTGGAGTGAGAATTTCCTATGGAAATCAAGCTAGAGTTAAATGTTTAAAGTTTGCATAGGTTAAAAGATATTTCTGGTTAAAGGTAAATACTTTAACAGGACCTGAGAACCCAGGGTAGGTACCCCATCTAATGCCAGGAGGGCAAAGGGGCGCTACATAAAAATGCTGCTCTGGCTCAGAATCAGAGTGATCATAGTCAGCGGTTGGCGCACTGGGATCGTCATCTTCTGACTCCTCCTCACATCCGACATCAGAAGCATGTCTGCATGAAGCATATTCTTCGTGGTCTGAGACTTCCTCATCCCTTTCTCCATGTTCTTGGGCAGGCGGTTCATGATCCTCTCCTCCGGAACTAGCAACATTGGGCTCATCCTGGGCTCTCCTAGGCAAGAGTTTATGCAGGCATTCCTGGTAGGATCTATGAGTCCTTCCATAGTTCATGTCTGATGTTGAATCAGTGTCCTCATGTTCTATGTCCAGTATTTGTTCTTTTTGTCTTTGTAGGTGATCTCTCACTCTCGTCCTCTGCATACATGTCTTTGATCTCACAGTTGTCTGTTCTTGACTTTTGGCCTCAGGCATTCTCATGGACTGACTGATGGGTAAGAGGTGATCCCGGTGCATCGTTTTTATGCCACCTTTACCTTCTTTCTGACTCACTCTGTAAACAGGCAAGTTGGGTAGCTTTCCAACCACAACGTATGGCACAGAGCTGCAGCGGGTTTCGCGTTTGTGCTTACCTTTAAGCCCCAAATTTCTGAGAAGTACTCGGTCACCAATTTCAATAGTCTGGAAACACACTTTCTTGTCATATGATCTTTTGTTTCTTTGATGCGTCTTAACTGCTGATTTGCTCGCGAGTTCATAGGCTTTCTGCAGGTCTTCCTTCAGTCTTTCCACATATCGGGAATGATGTCTGACTCCGGTCCCATCAGGTGAGGTGCCAAAACAAAGATCTACGGGCAGCCTAGCCTCTCTGCCAAACATCAGTAGATACGGTGAGTATCCGGTTGCGTCACATTTTGTACTGTTGTAGGCATGAACAACGTAAGAAATATGTTGACTCCAAGAACGTTTCTTCTCATGCCCCAAGGTCGCTAACATGGAGAGTAAAGTGCGGTTGAATCTTTCGGGTTGAGGATCCCCTTGGGGATGATAGGGTGTGGTTCGGGATTTCCGTACCCCCAGTGTCATCAGGAGCTTTCGTATCAACTGACTGTCGAAGTCCTGTCCTTGGTCTGAATGTATTCTACTGGGCAGACCATAATTCACAAAGTACTTTTCCACCAGGATTTTAGCCACCGTGAGGGCCTTCTGGTTCCTAGTAGGAAATGCCTGGGCGTACCGCGTAAAATGATCAGTCACAACCAATACATTAGTGATTCCCTTCGAGTCTGGTTCCATGGAAAGAAAATCTATTCAAACCAGGTCCATTGGACCACTGCTTAGAATCTGGTGCAGGGATTCCGCCTTCTTGCAAGGGGTTTTTCGCATAACACATTCTCCATAATCCTTGACATACTGTTCGGGATCCATCGCCATCTTGGGCCAATAGAACCTCCCTCGTAGCAGGTCAATGGTCCGCTCCCCTCCTAGATGACCCATATCATCATGTAGGGATCGCAGGATGGCCTTACGGAATTAAACAGGCAGCACGAGCTGTGTTACCAGTTCTCCAGAAGGTCTCTTGCTCTTTCTTTGAAGTAGTCCATCTTTCAGCACAAGACGGTCTCGCTCTCTTTTAAACAACATAAGTTCAGGAACAGTCTCCTTGTCTTTCGGCCACTCTCCTTCTTGCATGGCTTCCTTTCTGCTGAGCCGCTCTAAACTCACCTTTGGACAGCTGCTTCAGCGAGAACAAGTCAAGGTGAGTAGGGAAAGCAAACACTTCAGGGATGCACTCAGGAGAAGCTCCAAGCTGATCCACATATCTAGGTGGTGATCCAGACAGTTCTGCAGCACAGATTCTCTGACAGATGGTCTTTACCCCACTATGAGGTATCTCCTCCCACTCTCCTTTTCCTGATTCATCAGCCATGTTTCTGGAAAGCACATCGGCATCGATATTGGTCTTTCCAGGCCGGTACTGGATGTTAAAGTCGTATGTGGCTGATGCAGCCAGCCAGCGGTGTCCGGTTGCGTTTAACTTGGCTGTCGTTAGCACAAAAGTTAATGGGTTATTGTCCGTACGAACAGTGAATATAACTCCGTATAACCGTATAAGTCGTGGAACTTCTCCACAATCGCACACTTTACCGCAAAAAAATTCAAGTTGGTGCACCGGATAGCGTTGTTCAGTGGCACTCACTCGTCGGCTTGCAAATGCCATGGACCGAAGTCCTTCTGGGTGTTCTTGAGACAACACAGCGCCAAGCCCTTTCAAGCTAGCGTCTGTGTGCTAGATGTAGGGTTTGTTGGTGTCTGCAAATGCAAGGACTGGTGCGTTAGTGAGGCACTGAATGATGCGGTGGAAGGCATAAGTGCAAGCCTGGTCCCACTGGTCTCCAAATGGCTCAGACTCTTTCAAGTAGGTCTTGGTGTTCTCTTTCAGGTGCTTCTTGCCCTTCTGTGTCGGTGCATAACCCTTGGTGAGCTCTGTGAGGGGTCTGACAATAGCTGAGTAATTTGCCACGAACCTCCTATAATATCCGCAGAATCCCAGAAATGACACCCAAAAAAAAAAAAAAAAAGGCCAGAAAAACAAACCTCTGTTATTTTTGCCATATCTACACATGTTTGCACATATATACTCTATGTTGTCTTCTACTGTCTACTGTAGCACACGTACATATTTTTGTGCTTATATGTTGTCTTGTATGTAGCACCTTGGTCCTGGAGAAACGCTGTCTTGTTTCACTGTAAACTGTATTACATGTATATGGTTCAAATGACAATAAAAGCCACTTGACTTGACTTGACCTCAGAGACTTCAGATCTGTAGGCCGAGGCCAGTTAGTGACTGCCTTCACCTTATCAGGATCCGTGGCAATGCCGTCTGCAGATATTATGTGCCCCACATATTTCACCTTTGACTAGTAAAACTGGCACTTGTCTAGAGAGAGCTTAAGTCCCACCTCTTCGAGTCGGTCTAGTACATTGAGAAGCCGTTCTTCGTGTTCCTCCAAGGACTTTCCGAAGACTTTCCGACTTTTTCAGGTCATCCAGGTAAACTAACACCGGGAGCAGGTTCATATCGCCTACCGCTCGCTCCATCAACCGTTGGAACGTCGCAGGGGCTCCACTGATACCTTGTGGCATTCTTTCAAATTGATAAAACCCTAGAGGGCAGATGAAGGCCGTTTTTTCCTTATCGGGTTCTGCCATGGCAATCTGATAATATGCTGACCTCAGATCTAACACAGAAAACCACCTACTCCCGGTCAGGCAGTCGAGCGCATCGTCGATGCGAGGGGTGGTGTATTGGTCAGGAACAGTTCGACTATTTAGTGTTCTATAGTCAGTGCACATTGTGACACTGCCGTTCTTCTTTCTTGCTACAACAATTGGAGAAGCATAGGGACTACGGGACTCTTTGATAATGCCAGCTTCCAGAAGATCTTGTAAGTGTCTGCGTACATCTTCTATGTCTGCAGGCACTAATCACCTCGATCGCTCTCGAAAGGGTCTTGTGTCGGACAGCCTAATATGATGCTCTACCCCTTTTGCCAGTTCCACATCCCACTCATGAACAGAAAAGACACTTTGATAGCATTTGTCTGAGCCTGGACTTCCAGCGCTCTGGGATTGGCGAGTAACCAAAGTCTATGAGGCTATGGTCAACTATGGTCAAACTCTGTTGTCATTACCTCAGACTTAATCTTGGGCTGCAGGGCAGGAATCGCATGATCTGCAGAACACAAATTTCCCATCACCGTTCCGACAGGGAGGATTGCATCTCGTACTGACTCGTTTCGTACCAACACAGGAAAATGGTTCACATCCACCTTTGAACTGGGCAGTACCGTTGGCTGCAGCAGCACATCAGCTGGAAGTGGAACTATGGGTGAAGCAGCCACCATCAGCACCTCTTTGTTCGATGGCTTCTCTAACTTCACTTGACAAACAGCACAACATTCACCGCCAGCAGGTAAGGTCAACGGACCAGGACCCATCCACTGTACGCATCCGATGTCCTCTTAGCTATATTCACTCCTGCTGTCTCTTCACAAATCTTGGCCAGGCGCTTGAAGAGAATGGCATTGGTGCCCAGGATAACTGGAATCTGGTCTGGAGTTCTGGGGCCAGGACAAATCAACGCCAAAACGGAGATGGATTCTTTGGAACTAGTGACACACTCAGGAAATTCTACATTCACTACAACATAGCCAAGATAGGGATAGCTGGTCTCACTTAACCCCATATGGCCAATCCAGAGACAGGATGGATCGGAACATCTGACAAATGCTGCTTGTACCATGTCTCAAAAATGATGGTTACTTGTGAACCACTGTCTAAGACAGCATCACACCGATGACCATTCACTCGCAGGTGTACTACAGAGGGGGGACCTATCAGACCTTTGGGAAAATTCTTGCCTCCTACTGAAGTCACTTTGCTTTTCCTAATGAAGGCAGTTTCAGGCCTTTTGCCTTCTTGGCTGTCCTGCCTTAGCTCTCTTGAGAGACTGAATGAGCCTTTGAATGACTTTGCTCTGATTCTCAGCATTCCGACACTTGTTGGCAAAATGTCCGTTTTCACCACACCGATAGCAAATGCTGTCGTCAGCGTCTTTGGAGGGCTGGCGGGGCTTTTGGCTGTTTTGAGCAGGTTTTGAAGGCTCTTCTCTTAGCGCATTGGCAGACGCATCAGAGACTGTGACACAGCTTGGATTTCAGCTAGCAGCTCTAAGAATTTTGGGGGATTTTGCTTTCTTTCCCTTATCTTAAGCTGGACTAACATCAAGTCTGAATGTATGGCACCCCGCAATAACTGTTCAACTCGGGTGGTGTCCATACGACTGGCAGGAATACCTCCTTTGCAGACTACTTTTGTAAGAGACTGCTGTAATTGCCTCAAGAAATCAAATAATTTTTCATCTTTTGTTTGTTGCAACAATCTAAACTCAAAGTAGAGGTCTTCGCCTGGCTCAGCTGTTCCAAATGCACTCTCGGTTGCATCCAAGCACTCAGCGGGAGTGACGTCAGCCTCAGCTGTCCGTACTGCTTTCACTACTGCTAATGCAGGCCCTCTCAGACACTCCATAATACGCCTACGCTTTTCTTTTCCAGAGCAGTCACTCTCTTCTACCATTAAGCGAGCTTGCTCGAGCCAGTGCTCTACTGCTTCTTCGCCAGCAGGCGTAGGTAATGTGCCTGAAAACATCCTTAGGCGACGATAGCTTGTATTTTCCCCTGAAGGTTTCTCTATTTTCGCCAACACATCCCCAACTGCCAGTATAATGGCTTCACCAAAGCCACTGGAAGTTGAAGTATCAAGAAGAACTTTCAACGGCATCGATGCCTCTTCCACACCTGAACGTTCAATTGTTATAATGACAGTCCTACACTCTCCCGTAGTAGGGTGGGTCACTTCAGGAGGAACCTTGGTGCGATCAACCTTCTCTCTACACTCGCAGAGCACAGCCAATCTGTCTAGCTTGGTATTAAACCTCCTGTCTCAGACTCTGACACGTTCCAAAGCTTTAAGAGTTTCAAGGGTTTCTTCCACCTCGGCAACTTCACAGCCTTTGGGTACCAGGGCTAGTAACACATGACCTTCATAAAGCAGCTCACCTTGACACCACTCTTTGAGCTCTGTCACCAGCTCTGACAGCGTAGACTGGAAGTCCATGGTAGTAGTTTTGAGTAACAATATAACTTAAACTTTGAAAAAGTAAATTGTATTTTTATCTACTGCACCTTTAATGTGTGTAATCAGCACACAAGAACAAAACACCAATTTACTTAAAATCCCGGCGGTGCCTCCATTTTTATGTAGCGCCCCTTTGCCCTCCTGGCATTAGATGGGGTAGCTACCCTGGGTTTTCCTTCTCGTTAAAGTTTTTATCTTTAACAGGAAATATCTATTAACCTATGCAAACTTTAAACATTTAACTCTAGCTTGATCTCCATAGGGAATTCACACTCCAATATGTGCAAAATCATTCACTGTTTACTTTACTTACTTTACTTAAATCAATATTCAATTAGCTTTCAAGTATTCAATTAGTCAATGCAAAAGTCTTTGTTTTCACTTCAAAATCAGTGTTTCAATACTAAATTCCAGAAACATAATTCCTTTAAGTGCACTCTAAACCTTAAACAATAATACCTTAACATCAGTAATAATAACTAAAATGTTCAACCCAACTGAAACGTTGCAGGCCTGTACGTCGCTCGTGTGCGTAGTATCCGCAAAACACAAATGGCTGCTTCACCACCTTCATGGCTAACAAATAAAATGGTACCTGAACCACGAGGCAAGTGGATCACGTGCACAAGAATCCAGAATAGCGAGGAAAAGTAGAATCCCTCAGCAAGGTAATCCGTGATGTTTACTAAGTCCCAGCTACGCTGTTGGTCGAAGTCCGTGTCCTCCGTGTCTCGGAAACTCTGTGCTATCGCCGTTGTTGGCAGTCTGCGAACAGTTAGCTCAGTCCAAGCACAGCCACGACTAGCTACCATGCAGCTAGCTTACACGGAACTTACTCACAGACACACTTACCACCAAGATAGTCACTTGTGGTGATCTAGCCGACCACTTACATGTACTAACCTGGCGGAATTGGCAAATACACTCGCTGTGATACTCGTTCTCTCCTGCGTGTTCCTCTTCGCGCATTTCTCTCTCACTTCCTGTCAACCTTGACCTCACACTATGCTCTCATTGGCTCATACATTTAACAAAACCTAAAACATACACTCCAATTCTTTTCTTTTCTAAACAAGAAAGCTTACAATAAAATACAGCCTTTTCATCATTATGAAATTAGTATTTTAACAAATATATTTACCAGCATGTAAATAATCTCCAAACATAAACTTTGAAACATGAATATACTTAAGTGTTTTTAACCTATTTTAACCTTATTTATTCTAATCATGAACCAATTCAATATATACTATCTTTGACATTAATCAATCTTCCTCAACATCACCATTCCATAGAGCTACACCAGTAAATTCACTTAAAACAAGGTGAGCATGTACCAAGTTCTACTAAAAGAACAACCATTAGAACAAGTTAAAATTTGGAAGTTCTTGTATGACTTGAAGATGTTGCCAAGAACAGACTGGATTTCCACACTTTGTTAGACATTATTTACACTGGGCGGCACGGTGGTGCTGTGGTTAGCACTGTCGCCTCACAGCAAGAAGGTCCTAGGTTCGATCCTCGGATCACCCAGGGTGTCTTTCTGTGTGGAGTTTGCATGTTGTCCCGGTGCATGCGTGGGTTTCCTCTGGGTGCTCCGGTTTCCTCCCACAGCCCAAAGACATGCAGATTAGGTCAACTGGCTACTC
>JAQQZR010001265.1:0-11636 GCA_030068235.1 Notoglanidium macrostoma
CTCTCTCTCTCACACACACACACACACACACACACACACACACACACACACACACACACACACACACACACACAGACAGTGTATCAGGTGCTTCAGAAGTACCACATTTGCACAGCTAATAAATGAACCTCTGTTTTTATCCCCTTGTTTACTATCGGATCAGGTGAGGTGAGAGAACAGGGTCATTTTATCATATTTATTTTTAGGTGATATTTTTAGACCTGTGTCAAATAAACATGTCCTTTATGTTTGTTTATTTTGGGCAAAAATCTGCATAATCAGCAAAATATCTCCCCTTGTGGCCCAGTTACTGTTTACTCTCAAGGTTCACCACAAAGACATGAGTTGTGGAAACAAACCAAGGACTAAAACAAAGAGTGAAAGGTAAAAAGAGTTTGCCATCAGGCAGAATAAAAACATTTTGAACTTTGATTATTAAAATAAAATAATGCACTCTTATCTTAAAGATACGAGATAGAGAAAACTGATCAGTGACCGAAATAAATCATTTTACTTGTCCAAGTACAACCAAGAAAAAGGAGTGGAAATTACTTGGTGGTGTGTAAATCTGATTTATGTATGTATTTCCCAGGTAGCTAAAAGTATAAGACTTTATTTATTATACAAATTTTAATTGGCTAAACTTGTTATTCCCATGTACAAATGTAATGCATGTTATTCTTCAATAGTTTTACAAAAAAATCTTTTACGATTTTTTAGCATTTACAAAATTTAATGGAAACATAATTTCTAGTGCAATTGTTATGATAAAGCATTATTTATGTATTTATTTATTCATCATTGACCTATGTACACTTACTGAGCATTATATTAGGAACACCTACACTGTACATATACCAGGAAAAGTAACGTAACTCATATAATCACCCTTTATATCTATGGTGAGCAGAAAAGGATCTCTCCAGGAAATCTGGAGATTTCCACAGAGAACATGTGGTGGATGATGCAGAAACACTCAGTGTGTTTATGTTGCTGTTCCATGCTACTCACCTAGACATACTGTACACATAAACACGTGGAGCTGGACGTGTCCTCGCGGTTCTGTGTATTGCCTTGTTTGTGTTATCATGAATATCATGAATTCTAGCTCATATATAATTTAGCTGTTTCATGGTTAATATTTTGTGGCTGTATAAATATAAAACAGATGCAAGAAAAAAAAAAAAGGCAAATCATTTATAATCAGATCATAGATTATGAGTTGAATTGAAATTGATTGCGAATCATATTATACATCAAGCAGTGTACGCTTGAGGGTTGTGGATTGAGATACTACAAGAAAACCAAAAAGTCTAGCCAGCACACAGGAACGATTCTCCCTGATGCTCTGCTTCTGCTTGGAGTTTCTGAACTTCTGACTCATTTCCTGCTGTTGTGGATGGTTCCACATAAACACCCCAAAGATTTGCACTTCCCAAAATCTGTTTAAAGTCTCACCCTTGCTTAAGTACATAATCTCACTTGGATAGTGTAGATTTGTACCTAAGCGCTGCTGCTGTAATCAGAAAAACTGTCCAGTGCTCAGGAATCTTATTCACTATCTTCTCTTATCGAACATCCACTGATAACACTTTGTGTTTCCTCACACACCTGTAACCTGTAATGATTTATAATCCCACTATCTGATGTCACCCAGAAGAGAACAAGTTCCCTTTTGACTTCCCTTTTTGGTTCTCAAGGTTTCTTCCTCATGAAGTCTCAGGGAGTTTTCCCTTGCCATTATATTTCTCTAAAGCCGCTTCGTGCTCCACTAGTGGAAATAGATCCTGAAAAAGCCACGCCCACTTTATGGCACGTTGGCGAGCTATCTGACAATGATTTGTGCATTCCTGTTAAAGCTGCTTCCGGTTAAATTCCGGTTCATTGGTACGCTCCTTTCTTCCTTTCCGTCTTCATCTGATGAGCTTTCATATTTGAGGCCAAAAGATACATTCCTGAAAATGATCCTTCACCCTGTCTGCTGATGATGTCGCTAACTCTACTGTAGTAACCGCTTCGAACTAGGAAGTGGAATTTTATGTGGCGAAACCAGATGAGTGGAGTGATACACACAGTGAAACTTCCCACTGCAGTTATAGTTCATATCAGCACTCATTAGTGAATGAATCAGTGAACCAGAACTAACTATTGTATAAAATACATTTAACATTTATACTGTACATCTAATATTCAAATTAATTGGATTGAAGTTCTGTCAGGAACTTAGCTTTTAAAAATATTGATCATCATTATATGGGAGAGTCAAAAATTCGCAGAATCATGCCAAGTTTAAATCAGGTACTGTTTGAAGCCTAAAGAACACATTGTTCAGATATATTTACTCAATCAGATTTTCTATGAATATTTAGCTCATATTGGTCCTTATGCTTAACGCACCTAAGCTTTTCTTTCTTTTTATATTTCTGCTCTCCATTCAGGGTTTATTTACGTGTGGATGGAAAGCCAATTGGTTTTGGAAATATTCCTTCAGTTTTGGAGTTTTATATGTCAAAGGTCAAATTTAGTGTATAAACAGCTAGAAGGGGGAAAAGAAAACTAGTCCGTCTTGATTTTTCTACCAGCCTTTGAGCTGAATCGCTCAGCAGCCATTACATAAGGAAATAGCTGTATTTGTCAACTTGTACAACTTGTAAACGTGAGCCTGACTGAGGATTTGATCAGAGAGGGTCTGTGGTGAAAGTTAGAGGTAGTTAGAGTATAGAGGTTTTTGGTTTTCAGATGTGATGAGTAAGTGTCTGTAGTTGTATACAGTGCTTATTAGTGTGTGTGAGATTATATTCTGATTCATGCTTTTTCTGACTTTATATTACAACCTGTGCAGTTTTCCAGACTCAAAACTCATTCATTAATGAGAAACATCCTACAGTTATAAATGTTTACTGCTACATAGAAACAGCAGGTGGGTGAAAACACAAATGTACACAGTATTAAGTGTAGTATCAGTGGTGTCATACATTAGTAATTATGAATATCATTAATCTTAAGGAGAAGGCAGGTATCAGTTGTACACAGAAGGATGCACTATGTCTCTTTTTACCCTGGGGAATGGCATCCCCCTTAAAACTGCCCCCTGGTCATCAGGATAGGCAAATATTAGCAGAGTAGGGCATTATACTTTCCAGGACAGAGGTTTTTTGAGGACAGGAAGTTCCCCTCAGTTTAATGTCAGGATATTTCAGTATGCAACATTATAATAGGCAAGCATCGTGCTGTTATATGACATAACAATCAATAACGTGGCCTAACATGAAGCAGTGTCAATTATTTTCCAATATGTGACAATGTTTCATTCCTTTTATCCCGCAGCAGCTTTCCAGTGATTGTTTTTATTTTTTTAGAATTGTACAGTATGTCATACGTTTAATTCATTCATAGCTACATATAATGACGTAGAACATGGTTCTGCTATCAGAACTGTTGTTATAGAAAACTAATCAACACCTTTTGACAATCAGATTTGAGAATGTAGCAGTGCTGTTGCACAATGTAAAATAATAATCAGGGTTGGGAGGGTTATGTATTCTGATACAGTTACTAATTACCTGCCAAAAATGTAGTCAGCAACTTAATCTAATTACAACAAATTTAAAGTAATGTAACTGATTACTTTCTATTAATTTGGTTTACCTCAATACCAAATATGTGGATGGTGACAGCATTTCCTCAGCTTAAAGGCAGAACTTACACTGTACTGTGATGTTGTTCCCCTTTTCTGGTTTAAAGGCAAAATAATGGCGAAATTTCCACCCAGTGAACCCATGTTTTCACCAGAGGCCATAATAACGGCAACTATAATATTAGCAATGATTTCACATGAGACCAGAGTGGTGCTGTGAGACACATGAAGTGTTATAATATGTGCACATGTACATGGTAGTATATCGTTCTTTATTTTAAAATATATTTTAGGACTCCAACTACCAATTATGTTGAAAATCAGTTAATCTGTTGATTATTGTTCCCTGATTATTTGATTGGATTTATTTTTTTTAAATATATTATATACAAAAGATATTTATTTAAAATATTTATTTGCAGCATTTTACATTTCAAGGCATGATTTGTTCAAATTTCGAACAGACAAATTCAAAATGGAGATAAAATAAGCGCTGCCTATTTCACTCATCGAAACTCTCCGATGCAAAGTTCATTTTGCTTCTTGTGTGCACGCGATAACAAATCAATTTCAGTGTGGAATCGACTCCAAGGTTTTGCAGTTGACTTTAATTAATTAGTTGCAGTTAATTTTCAACATCCGGGATTAGTGAATCGACTCTTTTTGGGATCAACTTGTGAACCAGAAGCAGAATGGAAACTTGATGACTTGACACACAAAGCATACATACAGTGTACTATGTATGCTAAATATACATCTATTATATACAATTGTTTATCAGTGCTACTGGGTCAGAAAAATAGGCTAGTTTACACTTTTATGCTAATCAAATCAAATAGCTTCACTACTTGCTGTCTAACAAAACATAACAACGTTGTTAAGGACAGTTGAAGCAGGAGCATCACACTTCCACTGTTCCTCACATTCCTGCAAATGAATGATAATATTACTCACATTAACACACAAGTTATGTCATGAGGCCAGCAGGGTAGTGTACTGTAAAGAGTTTCAAACCATAGAGAAAGTCCTACTGATGTTTCTGCTCCGCCATTTCACTCAAATGTTTTTTTATGAAGTGACGTAGCGCATGCGCAGTGTGTAACAGTTCAATTAATAATAAAATTATTGGCAATCATTTTTATTAACAATTTTTATAGATTTTTTTTTTTAATTAATTGCTGCAACCCTTATTTTTAAATATCGGTAATCAGATTACAGCTTTTTTTCCTGTAACTATAACGGAATACAGTTACCTTTTTTTTGTATCTTAATTATATAATGCTGTTCCATGTATTCCGTTACTTTCCAAGCTTGACAATAATACAGTATTGCTTATGACTCATGCAATGTCAATGTCATCAATCAACGAAACATCCTGTTGTGGTGTATTTTGGATAGAACATCTAATTGTTTCCTGATTTTCCTGATAGCGAAGAACGGCAGGGTGTTATAAAGCGTAAAGGCTTACTGATACCATTGCAAAATTAATTACTTTCCAATAACGGCTTATGTAGGGCAGACTTATTTTATTACTTTAATATGACAGCAATTTTCCAATGATCACAGTGTTTATTAATTAAAGAATGATACATTTCATACCATTTATAGTTCTATTTAAATATCTGCGAGACAAGATCATTTTTAGCATTTATGTTATAGCAGAAAAAAACTTTGCTTCATCAGTCTCTCTTTTTCTTTCTTGACGTTAATAAGGCAAAAACAACTGCACTACTGTTATGGAAAATTATTCAACAGCAAATGGGTTAGGTGTAGGATTCTATAATGAGGGACTGCAAATTAAACATCAAGAAAATGTTGGGAAGCACTGAGACAACTTCATATTGTGCCACTTTGGGCATTGTCATACTGTAACAGGTCAGGGCCGCTTAATTCCAGTAAAATTGTGATACTACAGCATATAAAGACATTCTGTTCAATTCTGTGCTTCCAACTTTGGTATAGCAGGTTTGGGGAAGACCCACGTATGGGTGTGATGGTCAGGTGTTCACATACTTTTGAACATATAGTGTATATCGATTTGAACTGATTGTGACATGAGTCAAGAACAGCTTTCCACTGCTGTTTTTGTGCTATTACTTCCCCAGTTATATGTCCTGTACTTTTCAAATAGTTCCGATTAACTATATTTTATTACACGACTTTTCTGAATACTCGATTCTGATTGGTTACTTGCATTCCATGGTCTGTTATCACAAACTGTTGCTATGTGTAACAGACCATGCTATGGACCACATCATTAGCGGAAGCAATAAGATCATTTTTAAATCAATATTTTGTGTCAAAAGATTGATTTCTTTAGTAAACAGCCATGCAATAAGAGGACTAAAGTACAGCATGCCATCCATTACTGCAAAATAAACCCCTTCAGGGTGATTCAAGATCCATCCACTTCCTATCAGGGTATTGCATCACTCTGCTTTGGATTATTTCACAATAATAACCGGCTTGGTGTACATTATCCCTTACATGGTCACTCTATACACTTTTGGACTGTTAATCTAATCTGTGTTGTGCTTTGTGTTGTCACGTTTGTATTTACTCTGTATCGATTTGTTGGTGTGCATGGGTTAAGAGAGACGTTATTTATAGCCTAGGGTTAACAGATTGGTTTACAGCACCAGGCACATTCGAGGTAAATTTGAGTTTAAGTTAATGTTTACACAGTCCCAGCCTAATTCTGTTGTTTATCCGTGCACGATTCGCGCGTTTCATTCAGCGTCAGAAGTATCACGTGAAACAGCCGTGCAGAGATGCAGCGACCAATCAGAAGCTCTGTTTTCGCCGCCTCCTGATTGGTCCATGAAACATAGCAACGTGTCTCCAAAACAATGGCTGGATTTCAAAATAGTAGTAGCTCCCTATATACATGCACTAGAGGACACTAGTCGGCATAGTAACAGCGTCTTGTACACCCTATGTAGGGGACTTTTATTTTGTTTAATTTGGTGTGTATCCTACTAACGAAGAGAGTGAGTTTGGTCAAGTCTCACGTCTGGGGGAAGAGCTGAAAACTAGATTGGAAGGAATGTCTATAAACCCCATGTAGCTGCTGGTGGGACACGGACTCGGTATTCATATCGCGGAAAAAGAGTAAAACTGGATTTTTTTTTTTCACGTGTGCAGGTGCGTAGAGTGAAAATACTGTTGGCTAGTTAGCTAGCGAGTTTCCTTGTCGAGGTTTTCTTCTTCGTGAGTTGCACGCGGCGCTGCTGAAGTTCAGAGAGAGTATCAGCGTCAGGAGACTGCCTCAGCTTCAGCACTGTTCTGGGCGACGGATAGCGGCTTTTTATTGAACTGAAGTGCGGATTATGTGTGAGGATGAGTCGTAGAGACACGCTGGTTCATCTGCTTGCTGGAGGGTGAGTGACCTTACATTAATACGATACGTGTACACATGTAGTGTACACATCATCTCTCATAGACCACTTAATAATAATAACCATGCGCGCGCACACACACCTCACATCATAGTCTGTAATACAAATAGCCATCCACCCTTCTGTCTTTCTGTCTGTCTTCAATACTTGTCCTTACAAATGTCTATAGAACACATACACACACACCACATATCATAGTCTGTAATACAAATAATAAGGTGAGTATCTATATATCGTCAGCACTTGGCCTTATAAATGCATATAAAACACACACACACGCTTTCTCTCCAGGTGACTTGTACTTTAATGAAACCCATTTTAATACATTTTCTACCCATAATCAGTGTGAAAACGTATTTGTGATCCTTGAAAACAGTGTAATAGAATTTTCAAACAAACTAAATTATATATATATGCATATATGTGCAAGATTTCATCTTAATTGGACAATGGGAAGTGGGTAATAAATCGATTATAAGATTTGATCCAGACAACAAACAAACAAACAAGAAGTGAAGTTAATAGAAGCATGGTAATAATAATACAAAACCCAGTATTTGCCATGATCACAAAGGATTTTTGTCATTCCTAATCATGAAGAGTTTCTTTCAACTTTTTCCCCCCCTAAAAGTAATCGTTTATAAACTATACAGCACTGTGCAAAAGTCATGCACAAAGTTAGTTATTTTTTTTAGAACACATTTTCGCTATAGTTGTTCATTTTGTGAATTCTGCATTTCTGAACATTTCTTTTCCAAGGGAAAAAAAATTTTTTTTATGTTTGCATGTCAGTAATGTTACGTCAGCGACCACTTTTCAGACAAAAAACAAACACACACAAACATGAAGGGTTTTGCTGCAAAAAAAAACAAGCCCGTGTGACGGTCCGATTCTGCAGAAGCTCATTTCCTTAGAAAACTGCACACGTTATACCTGAGATTAATATTTAAGAAAAAAAGAAAACAAAGGGTCGTTAGAACAAATATTAACTTTGTTTAGTTTAGTACTGTTTACTGCACGTTGTAGTAAAGCAGAATGATTTCATTTGATTGTTTTTGAAGTCTTTACAACCTTTTGCACAATTCTGTATGTATTAAAGTTATAGTAAGGACATTTTAGCAAGTCTGAAGTGAAAATAAATCTAGATTTTCCAGAGGTAATTTTGTACTTTACTTATTTTTTTGTACCAAACTCTGATCACTTTTATTCACTTGCGTATTTATTTATTTATTTATTTATTTATTGCGCAACATGCTTGCATAATAAGCGAGCCCCTATAGCTCGCTTAAAATGCGAGCTAACATCTGTATTGATTATACAGTTGAGTATAAAAGTTTTCATAGGGCACATTGTACAAGGCAAAAAAAGTTTTCAGCAGTAATGTTATTGTGTCAGGCTTCACTCAAGTTCAGTACCAAAAATGGTCAATCCTGAAGCTTGTATATCGGTTATAAACTGATCGCTCCTTCGGGGTGTCTTTAAAGGTTACTTGTGAAATTGTTTGCCTAACTATAACTTCTTCTGACCTTTTCTATCCTCTGAACAGTGCTTACAGAGTTGTGATGCTTCTGTAGCTCTTCCAGATTTGCGTGACCATTTGCTTCTGTTTGCCATCTTCTTCCAAACAGTTCTAGGGACTTCTTGAGAGGGACTATCACCTGGGGTACTTCACATCCCTGAGAACGGCACACCTTCAACGGCCTTATTTCTCTTTGCGTTCGTGCCTCCAGTAGGAACGCTGAAATGACATAAGTGCTTTGTATTTCCTACTTCGCATATAGGCTCAATAACGTCTGGACTTCAGTGTCTCTCCATTTACCTGTGTGGTTTTGGTTTTTTTTCCATGATAACGTTAAGAGCTGTTGTTTACACTGCTAACCTTTGACACGGATTTAAGGCTCAGTATCCGACTCCAGGCGAACTGGATTCAGCTGTTCAGTATGCAGATTTTCTATATACACTAGGCTTGTCTGGCAATTAGAAAATCCACCAGTGATGATTGTTTTCAGTGATTTTATGATTTTGAACATCTCACGTATTCCCCCTCACGCCGCGAGTCTCAGAGGAAGTGCACACGCCGCGAGTTACGCATCGTTCTTTCTTTCATATATACCACCTGGCAATTAGAAAATCCATTGCTGATGATTTTCATGATGATTTTAGGCATGTCATGCATTTTTGTTAGTCTCTTAGTCTATTTTCTTTTTCTTTTTTTTTTGTTTGCCAGCCACTCCACCTCAGCACACCGCTTCTCTCATCTGCTAACCAGCACGTTGTCATGTGGGAATTATTATTATTTTTTTTTTTGTGCAGGTTTCTGTCTGTTTTATCATTTCATCCTGTTTTCTCACTACACTTATTCCCCGTACACATACGTCTCTCATGGGTCCGATTGTCCTGAAAAAGTACCTTCCCTGAAATAGGAGCTAAAAAAGTCCCTAAAACAGCCTTCTAAGAACCATTCTCAGTTCCTGCGGTCTGAACACACAAATAAGGGGCTTCTTCCTCCAGCAGTCCTAAGAACTTCCTCCAGTCCGAAAGCACCTATTGCGTAAACCAGTAATTCAGAACTAGTTCTTTCTCAAAGAAGTCAAAGATATCGAGATGTACTTCGAGATCACTCATGACAAAACTCTGCTCCCTGCATTGCATCATCCGTGCATGCTAAAAGCCAGGCGTGAGGTATAACGTGGATCTGGTCCTCCAGGTCGGTCCAGTCGGTACAACTCGAGCCATTGTGATGCCGCTAACAGGCTTGACGTGTGGCATGTGATCTGTGATCGTGCTGCGAGGAAGTGGATGCAGTTTCTGGCAGCACCTCAGTGAACTAAAGCATAGCAGAAAGGAGACAACGAGCATTTCAGGAAGGTTAATATTCAAAAAGCGTCGCTCGAATAATGTTTAACATTTGAACTGTTACCTAACTGCAGTCAAAATAACCTGCTGTGAAACACTAAGCTTTGATTCACTGCACCATCACATTAATCATTTAAACTTCATTTTACTACGTCCCTTTGAGGCGCTGAGGTTGCTTGAGGCATGATTAACTAGCCGATGGTCTCCTGCTGTAATGCCGTACACTTGGTTTGCTGCATACTGATGATGAGCGACCACACTGTTACACACCGGCTAAAGGCTGCTTCTCCGACAGCAGGTGTGCCCAAAACGCGCTTTCTTCAGAGCGTGATTATTATTATTACGTCTTTATCACTACTAGACAACTCCATCATTCACCAAACGAGCACGAAGTAGAAGGTGAAATATTTTTTTTAAAAGTCATAGTTGGTGTACAATACAATTTCACACACCAATTTTTCACACTTTTGCATCGCAATTTTGCGTCGTATGCGGTGTGTAAAAGCCTATACCATAACACAGTGGGGTTTTTTGTTTTGTTTTTTTAAGACTTGCACATGTGCATCCTGAAGGCACGACCCATCGTCGTTTAAAAAAATAACGAACAGCTTGACCATGTACAACATTATGTGCATTTTAC
The DNA here is from genome assembly GCA_030068235.1 of Notoglanidium macrostoma. NCBI lineage: Eukaryota > Metazoa > Chordata > Actinopteri > Siluriformes > Auchenoglanididae > Notoglanidium > Notoglanidium macrostoma. The sequence continues at coordinate 10,532 of JAQQZR010001265.1, forward strand.
AACTGTAAAAATTCCCAAAGAAATATTTGGCTTGTAAATAACCTGAGTAGTGATTGTAACTATAGTGCCGTTGTGCATTTGGAGGAAAAGTGCTAAATCATGTAGACCAGGAAGTAAGAGTGTGTGTGTGTGTGAGACATCATGAGGTTAACTTAACAATGAACTCCAGACTCTTTCTTTAGACATGATCCTGCCCAAGTAAAAAAGCAATAAAATATATCGTGTCTTATATTTTCAGTGTTTATTTTAGTCTTGACGTAAATCTGAAGTCTCTGCTTTGCGCTTGTGACGTTAAGGAAAGTGAGCGTTCGTGTCTCCGCATTTATTTTGTGTTGTGTTGCTCCGTGGTGAGGATCTAAATACCAGCACTGCACATCCCACATTCGTATGTAATGGCTACAGGATTAACGTTCACCCTTCTCATACATGAATATGAATAGACGGTATTTTAAAACGGGCGAGAGGCTGCTTTTACAAACATTGAGACACAATGGTCTACATTCCACTGCAACAAGTTGGGGAAAGTAAATGTAAAATAAAAATGAGATGGAGTGAGTTCAGAAATGTTGTTTTGTTCTGTAGAACAAACGAATTGTAGAACAAAATAATAGAACTTATAAAACTCAACACACTGCCTCTCGTACGCACTCGCACAGGAGAACAATTGAACAATTATCGAGTGCAACTGTACAAAACTTTACTGCAGTTTATATTCGAGCACGTAAAACAAGACTAGAAAAGCTGCAGGTGCCATTTATTTCTTCAATAAAGTTATAAAATGAGAAACCACCGCAGCTGAAACGCACCCGCTCTTACGCATCTCGTTTATTATTGTTGCTACTAATGCTCTCCATGTACTGAGCCGCTGTAACTGGCGCCGTTCTGCATGCGCAGACGTAAACGCGAACATGCGCGAACACCCATGAGCACACTCTTACCATCCACGAGTGCTGATCAGAGGGACAATTAAATAAGCGCACAGAGACAATGCAGCCAAGAGGAAAGAAAGAGTGCGTGAAATTCCAGACACAGGGGGTGTGTGTGTGTGTGTGTGTGTGTGTGTGTGTGTGTGTGTGTGTGTGTGTGTGTGTGTGTGTGTGTGTGT
>JAQQZR010001266.1:0-11635 GCA_030068235.1 Notoglanidium macrostoma
CAGAGTTCCTACATGATGCAGTAAAACCAAAACTATATTTGTGCATACCCAGTAGGTACCTGTCACAATCAGCAAAAGCTTTTCAGGAAGCAAGACTTTAAAAAAAAAATTGTTGTGCAGTGTAAGATGCAGTGAGTCAAAAATCCAAGCAATGAAGTATTTAATTAGCCCAAGGAAATTCAGGTACAATCTCACAAAAAGTTGACCAAAGAGGTACTTTCCTGTTCCTACTGAATAATAAGGCACATCAGCAATACGGATTACATAATAATTGATTAACATGAGTAGAGATTTCACACTTAAACTTTCACATTAACCAGATTGATGAACAGCTTTCACCAATTAGCCAGCTGTTAGCTGATTCACTGTCTAGTTTTATTTATTGGATTATATATGTTTAGATTTATTGATGGATAGTTGACATTATTAAAGATATGTCATAAAAAAAAATTGACAAACAGGCCTACATTTGAGTATCCTTAATGAACTTTGTGTTGTGCTCTATGCCCACTATCTTCCAATGCCTGAGTCTCTGAGGGACTGCTGGTCATCTTAGGATGTTCCTTCTTATAAACTTAAAAACCTGTTCTGTAAATTACTTAATTTGTTATAAATGTTGCAGGTGCGTAAGTATTTGTTTCATTTTAACCCATTAATGAAGACTGCTACTAATTTTCTGACTCATTTAATCAGCATTCAGTGTTTCCCCAGACTTGGGCTTTTATTTTGTGGTTACATTTTTGATTGTCTACGCTATTGATTTATGACACGATATGAACTGAAAAGATTTTACCAAAAATCATTAAAAATTATTGTCTCAAATTATTACTAGACATAACATTGTTGTTTGTTTTTTCCATTTTGCTGTGGCACTACAAATGAAAGGAAACGCACTTAGACTAATGCATACTTTTTGAGATTTATGGATAGTACTAGTCTTAAGTTGACTTTTTTTTTAACTGCCATGTTTTGTCGACTCCCTAACAATTTACCTAAGTTGCTTTGTTACATTACAGTCACCAGCTGGTGGGGGTGGGTGGGAGAGGCTCAAGGCCAAATTGAAAACTGGAGCTTTTTGTCTGTGTGCACTGTTCAGTGATTAATCCCTCATTCTTGGATGGTGCAAATGAAGTTCCTCTCTGTTATACAGTATATCTGTTGTTTTTTTGCTATAAATACTTTTTTTTTTCAGGGTGAAAATATTCGGGGCTATATATCGGACCTAATGACCACTAAAAACAAAAACATAAAAGACGTCTGCAGTTGGTTATAAGCCAATGTCCTGCTAACCACATTGGCGCAACGTTTGAATGACAGTTTGAGAAATGTAATGCCAGCGTTTATCAAGGTGCTGGACCAATGTCAGGCCAACGTATGCTTGCTATCTGGGTTGGTTTTCCTTGCCAGTAAGTGAAGCCGTTGTTCTGCTCAGGACTAAGTATATTGGGGCACCCTTCCACTATGATCAATTTACCTATAATGCAGTTGCAGTACTTGTTAATAAAAGAAGTGAACGTTCTTGCAGAACAGCAAAGCACTGTCACTGTCTCACTCCGTCTGCTTATGTATCACACATTTATTGTTCCATCTTACCAGCAGTCTTTATTCAAGTATCATTTGTAAGTAGAATCCAATTTTTGTAAGTGTATTTCATCATTATTTTTGTACTTGGACTGTACTTGTGTTCAGTAATATGTGGTGTTCTTGTGGGGGATTTTATTGTTCCTTGTTTATTGTTATTATCTTTGTACAGGCATCTCTCTGTACAGTATCTCTAATTGTTTCTTACTGTTCTCTTCTGTTTATTCTGTTTTTAGATAATTATACAATCATGTCTGGAATTGACACACTTTAGTTGTGTACAAATGTCACAATTGATTTCCTGTTGTGTCTGTTTTTAGTTGTTATTCTCTTTACTTAAATTTGAATAACAAGAATTATACATGTTTTGACCAATCAGATGCATCCATGCAGTTATTTTCCTTTTGCAGAAAACAGGAAGTGTTGTAAGATGTCTAAATTGAAATCTCAAGGGGAGCTTCTGAGAACTAGACTGTCTCTTTGTTGACCCTCTATGAGCATGTTCATCACATAAATAAACTTTATTTTCCTTGCTGACAAGATTGTTGATTATTGATTATTATTTGAGTAAAGAGAAATTTTACAACATTCCCTGGAATCATGAACAGTATCTCATCTTGAATGTTTGAGGAGCATCGTGGGACATGCTTTAATCCAAAAGGAAATTCCGTATCTGACAGCGTGCTAGTATACTATTCTTCTTGTCTCTGTCTGTTGTAAGATTGTTTAGTGGTTGTCTGTGTCTTAAAGAGTAAGGAAGAGGCCTCTAGAAGTACTATGGGAGTACTAGGAAAAGGAAAATTCTGGAACTAGAATGCCTGTGCCTGATCATAACAGGAGATAGTGCAGTTAGGGACCGTGGATACGACCAAGGAGAGTCAGTGTTGCAAGACTGTCATAAGAGAGTCGGGGATTACTAAAGGAGTATATAGAAGAGAAGAGAAGGGGTCGGAGACCATAAAAGAGTAAAAGAGTTACAGAAAAATACATGGTCCTTTCTGGTTCCCACATGGAAGCATGTAAGAAAGATTCTATTAAACTGCTGTCTTTTTTTCTCTTGCTGAAATTGGACAACATGTAAATAAGATGAAATTGAAGTTTGTGGAAAAGAAAGTTCAGAATATGGGGCATGTAATTTCCCCTGAGTGTCACTCTTTGTGAACAGATTGTGTGACTGCCATTATAAATCATCCTGATCCTGAAACAAAGAAGTTCTTACTTTCGTTTTTAGTAAGGCTTGCTAACTTTTAGGCACAATGGGTTGCTGATTTCTCCTTTACAAGCATGTTCTAACAGCCGGAAAAAGCTCATGGATTCTGTGGTTTGGTCTGACTCATGTTAGAAGTCTTTTGAAAAGGTGAAAACTTTAATCCCTCCCCTGGGATTACCTAATTATGATCTGCTCTCTGAAATATGATTTTCCTTATTTATCTGAAATTTCTGGTCACATGGCTGCAGTTCTCACTCAAGAGCATGGTGATAAAAATTGTAGTGTTGCATATTTTCTGATGAAACTTGACCCTGTTCCTTACGGATTGCTAGCATGTTTTGAGATTTGTTGGTGCAGCGGCTACAGCTGGCTGTGATAATGTTGTGTGATTTGCCAGTCAGTCATGCATGAACACTTTTAGTCCAGGCTGACTACCCATACGACTTTCTTACCAAACTGTTCCTTTAACATTGGACAATGTGTCTATGAAGCGTTCTAACGTATGCAATCCTGCTTACTCTTTTACAAGAGAGCAAAGAGTCTGCTGAAGAACAAGATTGCTCTGCTGTTATCTCAATATGCACAAAACCTAGACCTGGTATTTCTGAGACCACACTATATAACTGTGATTGTGCTGTGCACTCTCCAAGCCTTTCTGCTTAAGCTATGTGCTTTAATAAGAGCATGTTGAATTGCTAAGGGCTACTGTGTTACTATTTATACTGATTCAAACTATGCACAGAGCACAGAGGTGAGAGTTTTGTCACAGCACCTAGAAAACCTGTTGCACATGCTAAGTTAATCTCTGAATTTCTAACTTCTATTTTCTTCCCAAAGGTGTTGCTGTTCACACAGGTGATGATGCCTTTGAAATACACATGCTGACATGCTGCTGTAAAAGAAAGTTGTGTTACAAGATTGCTTTGATCTAATGATGAATAAGGCTGCCACAAAAACAACTGAAACAGTCACTGATTCAAAGCTCATCAGTGATTTACAGAAAGGGGTAACTGATGCTGAATTAAAATATTTGAAATCACAAGGACAAACATTTGGGTAGACAAAAAATTAGTTACCACTACTGCCAAATTCTGCATTCTCATGGTTAGATGGTTGGATCATGCTTGTCAAACTTGAATGATAGTATTAGCAAATCAAATTGGCGAATATATGGGTTGAATGTGGCAGCTAAAGGTCATTATGAGAAGTGTTTAGTATGTGCTGGACAAAACTCAGGTGAAGGCATCATAAACATTGGCTAAGGCCATTTAGGCATTTGTTGATGGACTTCATTGAATTACCTCCATGTAAACAAAACAAGTAATGTCTGGTTATAGTGGATGTTTTTCAAAATGGGCACTAACAATGCCCACAGCCTTACCACTAGCTGTAATGTACATGTGAGGTCAGGAAAAACAGAATGACTGGCTTATCCCCATTTGAAGTCCTGATGGATTACCTGGGTGTACCCAGGGTTACCTGGGATACTTCAGCCAATAGCTGAGCATGCTCTTGTGTAATAAGAAAATGTGATTGGCCTCGTGGCCCCATATCGCTAGGTATTGTTCGGTCTTCTATGTCTTCATGGGAAAAGGCTTCCAGAGAAGGAATGACCTGACCTGACCAGTGATGACCTGGTTGTCGTTTCTGGTGACTGGGTGCTGGAAATTTAACCATTGGCTGGGTCCGTGTAAGTTCTCCTTACTACACCAACGGCTGTCCAGATAGCTGAAAGAGACTCTTAGATTCATCTGTCTTATTGTAAAATGGTACCCAACACGGTGTGGAGCATCAAAGGAGAGTAAGATGCACGACACCGGAAGGCGAGAAATAGCACATCATAGCAGAATTTAAGCTCTTTGTGTTGATCTTAAATATCCTGTTGAGTAAATCAAAACTTAAATATCCTTTGTTTTTCAGAGAGATGCAAACACATGGTTAGAAAGGTCAAGAACCATGGTAAAGCACCTTACTCAAGAATCATGTTATATTTGTATGGGGCCTCGTGAATCATTAATGACAGTACCTTTACCATATGACGGACGTACCTGTGCCAAGTATATGCTTGAACAAATGAATGCCTCACATGCCTTAGAAACTAATAATCCTTGCAAATTAAGGAATGATACAATACTACAAAACTGCACTGTACCTGAATCAAGAACACAGAACAAGAGAACTTAATGTCCTAGAGATTGATTGATTGATTGATTGCTGGATCTAGCCAGTATGACACAGAAACAATATAATGTTATATTTACATCATTGTTTATCTTCTTTGATTTCTTTAATTATCCTTAATACTTTATGTTGGTTATTCAGAGTGGTCATTAAAATGACCAAAGAGGGGAGAAGTGGGAATTTTATTGTTCCTTGCTTATTGTTATATTATCTCTACAGGCATCTCTCTGTACAGTATCTCTGTAATTGTTTCTTATTGTTCTCTTCTGTTTACTCTGTTTTTAGATAAATATACAATTGTGTCTGGAATTGAGACACCTTAGACTCACACTTGAATGTGCTCAAACTCAAGCAAGTGCGACAGACGTCTCGATTTATTTCTTGTTCTTAGCTTTTAGTTGTTTTTCTCTATTCTCTATACTTAAATTTAAATAACAAGAATTATACATGTTTTGACCAATCAGATGCATGCATGCTGATATTTCCTTTTGCAGAATGCAGGACATGTTGTAAGATGGATAAATTGAAATCTCAAGAGGAGCTTCTGAGAACTAGAATCTGTCTCTTCTTTGAACCTCCATGAACATGTTCGTTATATAAATAAACTTTATTTTCCTTGCTGACAAGATCAGTGATTATTGATTATTATTTGAGTAAACATGCTCTTAGGATATAAATAATTTGCTAGTAACATAACATTTATGCAATAAAAACATTCAAATACAAGAGTGTGTCGACAAGCATAAGCTATCTGCCAAGTTATGCAGCGAGGGCAAAATGACTTTGTCAGCAAGTCAAGGCTGGAAAACTGTTTGTCTGATATTCTGGATGTACTGCACCTCAGTGAGCCCCAATATATCACAAAATAATGCTGGACCTATAAAGACATTTTTGACATGTGGAGATTCATTAATAAAATTGCAATTTGATGAGGACCAGTAAGTTTGGAGCCCCGCTCCTGACACGAAATAAAAAAATTAATGTGGCGACAATGTAACTAAAACAAGAGAAAAAATTATTAAAGCATGGCCACAATATATATGTAGCCTATATTTTCTTTTCATGCCATGAATGGGACTTTGTCAGTAAGGCAAGTCTGGAAAGCTTTTTGTCTGATATTCTGGATGTACTGCACCTCAGTGAGCCCCAATATATCCAGACGAGGTGGGAATACTCATGGCCATCTTCTTTGCACTTCTCGGCTCGTCTCCCACTTCAGAAGCACAAGAAAATGTCCTCCTCACTTCCAGCCCCTGCAGAACAGAGATGGAAACTTCACTTCATAGAAAATCGCTGTTTTGGATCCAAAATAAGCCATTTTTTTAATCGTGTAGATCTGATAAGTTTTGGAAATGGAGATGTCTGGGTCTGCAAGGACAGAGTCACAGGGAATGAAATGAGAACCACACATTCTGAGATGTCAAAAAAGCATTTGTGATCTGTCACTATTGGGATACATCCACTCGCATATTCACAAACACTTTATATACATATAAAGTGCTATAACATAAAATGCTATTTCACCAGTCCTCAATGTCTGGCAGTCATGATGTTTATGTCAGGGCCATGCAGCTTTATATATGACTGGTGCAGTGTTCCAGGTTTCAAAAGAAAGGAATGAATGTCAGAGGGGATCTGGTGGACAGCTCGAGGGTGGCAGATATGGGGAATTGTAGGAATTGTACATGGCCTGGGAAGTAAGGGCTGGAGACAGGGACAGACAGCAATGCAGTGGGCTAGGGGAGAGAGTGTGTCTTAATGGAGGAACCAAGGAGCAGACTGTGACTGACTAAGTGCTTCTTTGAATATGCAAGGAGGCATATCTCCATAGTGAGACATCATAAAGAATGCTTTTCAAAGTATGTATGTTCCAATGTATTGTTAAAGTGAGACAATGTTCGTAATTTTGCCTCTGTACACCACCACAATGGATTTGAAAAGAAGCCATCAAGATGGGATTGAAGTATAGACTTTCTGCATTAATTGGGTTTAACAAAAAATATTGCATTAACCATTTAGGAATTTCAGCCATTTTTCACACACACACACACACACAGGTATGTATACAGATGAAATGGTTGGTGTATATTCTGTTTTTTACCACTTGTATGAACAAAAAATGCAACGTTGTCATTGTAATTTCATGGCACTTTTTATGGTGTGTTACATTAGGCTGTTTATATATTAATTGTTAACTTACATTGTTAATGTAGTTTAGTTACTTACTTTGGACTATACTACAATAGAGCAATCTTAATCAAGACTTATTAATTCAGCTATATGAAATGTTCAGCATAAATGAAGTCTGTGGCTTGCTTTGATATGCTTACTGACTAATAATAATAATAATAATAATAATAATAACAATAGGTACTCCACAGGGAGGCAAACCCATGACCAGCCTAGCAAAATGGATTTACTGCCCTGTGATGTAACCATGATACCACCCCACTCTGAAGTTCACTACTACTAGGCAGTGTGAAGCGCAAACGTAAGTCAATGGCAGGATGTGTGTAGGTGGTAATTACAAAAACGCCTCGATTTTGACCTTGCTCCACCCAAAGTGTGTAACTGCACTTTAGGGTGCATAAATCACAAACTTAAGTTAAAGGGAGAATAGCACAGACTGAAAAGTGCAGAGCTGTGCATGTTTTTTGACTTAAACTTAGGGAAGAATTGGGTAAATAGAAAGCAGAGGGTACGACTGCTCAATGAAAACAATAAATTGAATATTCTTGTTTTTCTTGTTTTTTTCCTCAGACAAAGGAACATTTTTTAAAGAAAAATGAGGATGAGGCAATCTCCTCATTTTCAGCAGCTCCAAAAGTGTAAATCAACCCCTAAGGGAATGTAAGATTTAGCCAATTTGTGCAACATGTATTTTAACGGAAAATTAAAATTGTTTCAAAATAGGGGACACAATACCCTGCTGGAAAAAAACAGCAAAGACCAGCATAATGCATGCTAGTCATGCTAGCAATACCGCCATATGTTGTGTTTTGGTTCTTGTATGCCTAACCCTACCCATGACCAGCATCAGCTGGTGATTGGATGCTGGTCAATAATACTAGATGTTGAGGATGGTAACCTATTCAACAGGGAAGAATGCTGGTATGCTGGACAACCAACACTAAATGTTGGAATGATGATAAAAGTGAAAGCACATGAAAATACTGCAGTGCTTATTTGTCTTGCATCCTGGTAACTACCAGAATGAAGACAATGTAAGGTTTTCATAACAGCATGTTCATTTAATAAATAAGCATAATAAATAACACAGTACACAGCAAACATGCCACTTTGGGACTGTAGCAAAATTAACTAGGAATAAGACCGCTACAGAAACAACCATTCCATATGCAGTAGCAATGACTATTTTTTTATTGACAAGATTAACAGTATCAGGCAAAAAAATACAAACTATGAATTTAAATCCAGACAATCTGATAAGCAAGTCTGTAGACAGCAATATAATTATATCAGATAAGCCTTTAGAATGTTTTAAACCCCTGAAGAGACTGAACTAATCTCACTAATTTCCTCATCAAAATCATCAACCTGTGTATTAGATCCTTTACCTACATGTTTCCTGAAACAGATAATACTAGAAGTAATTGAACTTATTGTAAAAATAATCAACTCTTCCCTTAGCATTGGCTATGTACATAAATCTTTTAAATTAGCAATTATCAAACCCCTGATTAAAAAACCTGATCTCGACCCCACTCAGTTCTCCAACTATAGGCCAATATCAAAAATTACTTTTATTTCCAAGATTCTAGAAAAGGACCTACATAGGAACAGCATTCATGAAATGTATGAGTCAGAGTTTAGACCTCATCATAGCACAGAGATAGCACTAGTTAAAGTGGTAAATGACCTACTACTGGCCTCTGATTAGGGTTGTCTCCTTGCTTGTGTTACTTTACCTTTTGCTGCAGCAGCTTTTGATGCCATTGATCATACTATTTTCCTTGATAGATTAGAACAGGTTGTGGGAGTTAAGGGAATGGCCCTCTCCTGGTTCAGGTCTTATTTAACTGATCATTATCAGTTTGTTTATATAAATGGTGACTCCTCTTCACATAGTAAGGTGAAGTTTTGTGTTTTCTTTCTATATGCAACCTCTGGGTAATATTATACGTAAACATGGTGTTAGCTTCCACTGCTATGCTGATGACGAACAGTTGTATGTTTCAGCAAAGCCAAATGAGAGACACCAGCATAATAAAATTGAGGAATGTGTAAAGGACATTAGATTATGGATGCTTAATAACTTCCTTCTACTTAATTCTGATAGGAAAGAAGTACTAGTACTAGGAGCACATGCAGCTAGAAGTACGTTTTCTGATTACATAGTGTGGAAGAATTCTCTGTATTAAACTTTGTGTGAACTCTTGTTTGTTACATTGCTTATGTATTATTGTGGTTATATGTGGGCTAGCTGCTCGGCACAGGCCGTCAGCATAGATCAGAGGTGTGAAGTCCTGCAGCAAAAAAACAGACGTGCTTGGTGCAGGGTGTGAGACCTTTGCCCTGCTTAAATAGTGCTAGTTGACACCTCAGCCCATGTACGTGTGCCAATGTGTGTGTGCAGATCATAACGACTATCCCTTACTCATGCATTTGCAGAGTTGGCGTAATTGCAGACCCATAGTATGTGGTAAACGCGCTTGATAACACGACCTTTAAAGTCGATATAAGTATGCCTAAGAATAGCCAGCAATGATAAGGATTGGTTTGGGAGTGGTGCGGAAAGCACCGGGACATCTGACAGGTGAATGCTCTGAATGTGTTCGAAGCGTGGCATGTCATAAGAGATCCACTGCGTCTGTAAGATCGAGAAACTAGACACCATAAACACGATTCGATCAAAGACGAGGTGTGAAAAGGAGGGGGCATTAGCCCCCTGTGCAATATTAAGCATAGTGAAGGGGAGGGGGACCTAGCCCCCTCCATAGTGATAAACAAGGTAAGATTCTCGGAAATCAATCACGGTGTCGTGGGGTCACTTGAGACATGTCACGGCTCTAGGGCTGGGTTACTGTAAATGTATATGTAACTTTGGAAAGGTATATATACAGAGGCATAACAGAGAGGAGGGGTTCGACTTATCTCTCCTGGACCCAGTCCATGTGATTTCTGTATCTGAACTTTCTCTGGACCAACTAAACATCTATCATTGCAGTTTGACTCCTGGTGATTTGTGCGTCGCTTAAATTGGACCCGATTTGCGATAACAATAGTAACTCTGGATGTCCTTTCTGTTCTACCATGTGCCAAAGTAAAAGACCTTGGAGTGATTATTGACTCCAATCTGTCATTTGAAGCTCATGATAATATCACTAAGATGGCCTTCTTTCATCTCAGAAATATTGCCAAGATAAGAAATATGATGTTACTGCATGATGCAGAAAAACTACTTAATGCTTTTGTTACCTCTAGTTTAGATTATTGTAATGCCTTACTGTCTGAATGTTCCAGTAGGTGCATAATCAAGCTCCAATTAGTCCAGAATGCAGCAGCAAGGGTACTTACTAGGACAAGAAGATATGAGCACATCACCCCTATCTTATGTACACTTCATTAGCTTCCAATCAAATTTCACACAGATTATAAAATACTAATGTTGACCTATAAAGCACTGAATGGTCTCGCAACACAGTATCTGAGCGAACTTCTGGTCTTTATGACCACCTCACCTACTTAGATCAAAAGGTGCAGGCTATTTGTTAGTACCTTGAATAGTGAAGGCTACAGCAGGGGGCAGATCTTTCTCTTATAAAGCCCCTAATGTATGGAACAGCCTTCCAATTAGTGTTCAGGACTCAGACAGTCTCTGTGTTTAAATCTAGGTTGAAAACATATTTGTTTAATCAAGCCTATTGTTGATAGCCTTCTATTCGGTAAAGGAGCAGATCTGGAGGGTCCTCAGGCGTAGAGTGTTTTGGTAAACTGGGATGTTTGGATGCTGTCACCAAACCCACCCAACCCCCCCCTCGCAAGTTCGCTCGGGTTAGTTGACAATGGAATGGCTGGCCACTTTATGTCCCAGGGTACCCTCAGGTCTGTTACCTTCTGTCTCTCCCTTTTAATTATGCTGTTATAGCTAGCCTCGCTGGAGTTTCTGCTTGCACTTAGCACACGATATACTCTGTTCCTTACCGTTAGGTGACAATGAGCATATCTAACAATCTGATTTTCTCTTCTCTCTCTCTCTTTCTCTGTCTGTCGAGCTGAACATGATACTCCTGAGATACCAGTGATCCTGACCCCTGATCCAGAGCTCCCTGATCCATTCTGGTGTCCTCCTCCTGGTTAGAGTCATCACTTGGAAACCACTTGCTCCTCTTTAGGACGGCACCATACAAACTGCCTCAACATACACCTAGAACTGTGAAGATGGCATTGGACTGCTGTTGACGAGCAGTTCTGCTACAATGGCATAGGACTCAAATCACCACAGTCAGTCAGTCTTGCACTCAAAACTTGACCTTATATGTGTGTTAGTTGTAATTGCACTATCCAGTGAGACCCAAATGAGGATGGGTTCCCTTTTGAGTCTGGATCCTCTCAGAAAATGTTTCTTCCTTTTGTCATCTAAGGGAGTTTTTCCTTGCCACCATCACCACAGGCTTGCTCCTTAGGGATTATGTGTGTATA
>JAQQZR010001267.1:0-11634 GCA_030068235.1 Notoglanidium macrostoma
GTGGTGGACTGGCGACCTGCCCAGGGTGTACCCCGCCTCTCGCCCCAAGATGTTGGGATTGGCTCCAGCTTCCCCGCCACCCAGACGGATAAAGCGCTATAGATAATGGATGGATGATTTTTAATGCTCTTGGGTAGCGTTGCCACATCAAGGCTCCAGGATCTTGAATTCGTTACTGAAGATGAATGATTGAATGCTGGATATAAGACAAGCACATACGTCTTTATTTTGTTTTTTAGCTGAATTTTGTAGCATAGCCCGACACTCGCTTCAAAATTGCAATGGGTCACTTTGACATGAACAGGACAAACTATTTCTATTAAATGCCCCACTCTACTCTTACTGAGGCTTTTTTCTATTTGCTTCGGCTTTAGTCCTTTCTGTCTTTATAGAAATTGGCTACACTGTTGAGAAAATGCTTTCATTGTGTGATATAAATAAGACCTATATTAACACTTTGCACTGAAAAGAAAGAAACTTCTAATGTTTTCCCTCCACTTTATCCCAGTTTTGCACACAGCCATCTCAAACCAATGCAAGCCCATTTTCCCTTCATCACTGAAACCTCACACAAGGCTCATCATGGTGTCGGGCAAAACAGACTATTATTCTCAGCAAGTGCAGTAAAATTAGGACAGTATTGTTCCCTATAATCAAGAACTAATCTCTGTAAACAGAGCAGTGATGAGTTTTGTCCTGCATGTGAGGTAGAGTGTGCGGTGATAAACTGCGCCTCATTCTTTAAACAGACTTAAATATTCATGTAAACAAAAAATATACATGAATATGATATTCATTGTTTTTCTCCCTCTTGTTTTCTCTTCCCTCGCTCTAATCCCATTTGAACTTGGGTATGAAGCCCTTTAGGTATTTCCCATGCTGTCAATAATTAATGCTATCTAATTGTTGTAATTAAATGGATTTATTTATTTTTGCCCTGTTGCTAATGCTGTGCTTACGAGGCATGTAGAAAAGGAGAGCGGCGTGATGTCGTCCATATGTTGACAGCCTCTGACAAATTCACGATTCTGATTGGATGATGATCCATTTACCATAACAGCAACCTGGAGCAACAGAAGTTCATCGAGTTTAGACCCAAGGTCCATGCAGAAGGCAGAAAGCGCTTCTCTGTTTCATGAATAACTGATGAATTTGTTGACTCGAAAACCCCAAATCCAAAAAAAAAAACCCCCCCCAATAAAAATCAATCAAAACAGGTAAAGACTGTGGGTGAAATGGGGTGAGCACACAGCTCTCTAGACCTCATCCGAGTGGAGGAACTTGACCAGGTTTCTTTTCAGAGATGTTCACCAGAGGAAAATCTGCATGAGCCGGAGGAATTCGGCTTCACATACAGAGACTCCACAAGGCTAGCGCTGTGAAGTTGCTCTCACACTACCTGCTAATAAAATATTGATCAGAAATGTCCTTAGAAGATAAAAGAACAATCCAGAAACAAACAAAGCCAAAAAGGCCAGGTAATTTCATTCCGCTTTAATGGAAGCGACTTTTCATTAGGGTTAATTGGAGTTGTGGCTTTCGTGCTAATTACAGAACTAGAATTAAAAATTGCGTTTTAAAACGTCCATGATTAAAGTGAGTGCCTTCTGAACGTAACAAACACACTGATTATGCTTGTATTCAAAGTTGATTATGCGAACCAAAGAGCTACAGAAATGAACTTCACCTGAAGCGAAAGATTTTTTTTTTTTTTCTTGAAAGGTCTTCTAATTGAAGTAGGTTGGATTTTTTTTTTTTTTTTTACTTTCTCAGAAAAAATGGACACATTTAAAAAACAGCAACTTGGACTAAGAGGATCTGGAAAGCAAATGAAAGTGTACGGTCTCTGTATACCATGGTGCTGCATGGAGCATTTATTTATTAGAAAAACTAATCTATTTATCAAAATATTAAAGTTGTATCCAAAATTTCATTGCTTAAATAATTAATTTATTTGCTTTCTTGCTTGTTGGTTGATTGATTGGTTGGCTAGTTTATTTGTTGGTTGGCTTCTTTTTGGTTTGTTTCATTGTTGGTTTGTCTCTTTGTCTGGTTTGTTTGTTTTTGTTTGTTGATTTACTTGCTTGTTTGTTGGTTGGTTTGTAGTATTTGCTTGGTGGGGTTTTTTTTCAGTTTGTTGGCTTGTCTGCTTGTTAGTTAAATTGCATGTCTGGTTGATTGGTTTGTCTGTTTCTTGGTTTGTTGGCTTGTTTGATTTTTGCTTGTTTGTTGGTTAGTTTGTTCCTCACCTGAGCAGTCCGCCATTATTCCTCTGGTGTTGTGAGATTATAGTGTTATAATTAGTAAGTAATATTTATTGGAGCCCTGGTGGATTAGTGGTTTGGGCACAAGGTTGTAAACTAACAGGAAGCTGCTGTTGGGTGTTTAACCAAGGTCTTTATCCATGAGCTGCTCAACGCTATACTTGCATTCTGTCTCACCTGTTCGGTAAGTCACGTTGGATAAAACCTTTTTTTAATTAACGGAGAACATTTAAGTATGAAAGAAGGATGCTGTTTTTGTGAAGGGGGCTCTAGAGGGAACAGGGAAGGTTTGATAAATCGCCTCTTGTCACTTTTCCTTCTGTGCAAAAGACAGCGTGTCCTCAGAGATGAGAAAACCCGAATCCCCATCCAATGGCAGCTTCTCCTCTTCACTGGATTATTAATTATTCCCTCATGAAGCATGTGGTTTTAACACATTTCTAATTTACAGCATAATTATTAGAGATCCAAGAGCCTCTGGGTATCGCTCTCAGCCTGACCCTTATTATGAGGAGGGAATGAAACAAGTCCACCAAACAGTGAAGTGCAGAGGTTGATTTATCCTGAAATGGAGGTGCTGGAGCTCACTCATCCTTCTCACTGGCTTCATGCAGCAGTTTAGTTGGAATTTCAACTTGAGAATACATGTTCCTTGGGGAAGAGATAAGGAATAAGGTTTAAGAGGAAGAAGTTTAATTACTGAGTGCAGCTCAGTGACACGTTTTTACGTAATTAGCAAGGAAATGTACACACCAAAATTAGTTCTTTGGTGAAACTTGTCATTTTTTCAACTGGCAAAAAAGTTAAAAGCAAAAAATAGAACTTATGACTATGAATTGCAAGTTTTTTTTTTACATTTAATT
Organism: Notoglanidium macrostoma; assembly: GCA_030068235.1. NCBI lineage: Eukaryota > Metazoa > Chordata > Actinopteri > Siluriformes > Auchenoglanididae > Notoglanidium > Notoglanidium macrostoma. Next base: position 3,128 of record JAQQZR010001267.1, read on the forward strand.
ATTTCTTTTAGGTGTAAACATTGGTGCAAGGATGAAAAAAAGATGCATGATGCCAAAGGGTGTCTCATTGGTGACTGAAGTATTTTTTTAGTGAGAAAGAATTTACAGTAAAACCTGATTTATGAGCATATAATTTTATCAACAGTAGTTCCAAAATCAAATCTTTTAACCTCGGTGCTATGCATTTGTCAGAAGGTCTTATTGATAAAAATAAATTAATAAATAAGTAAAAGAGAAATAAATAAAAGAAACAGGCATAATTGATTATATGGTGAAGTTTTCTGTACAGGGGGTGTTTATATAGCATTTATGGAAGGGAGTCTCCAATGTCAGCGCTTTGTATCAGGGCAACATTTAAAGCTTGATGTCTTTCTTTGTTATGGATCCGTATGATGGAGTCGGCTGTCTAACTGTTGTTGCCATAGCACTGAAAGATAGTATAATCTACAAATTATTAGCTAAGCATGGATCTCATCTCAGCCTGTCCATACAAAGATGACACATATCAGGTATATTAGCTCATGTAAAACAAAAAAAAAAAACCTCTACAATAGGTCAGCTAATTAAAAAAAAAAAAAGAAAAAAAAAGAGATGACAGCAAAATGTAGGTCTCTGTTTAAGCACCCTGATCACCCTGGTTTTCATTCCCACTCGGCTGAATTATTGATTGAGCACTCGGCTCATTAGAGAGCATATCTAGGGCAAGTCGAAATCAAAGCCAACAAACAGCTGGCACATCCTGACTGCTCCAAAGAGACAGAAAAGTAAGCGAGTGAGGAGGGGGGTTAAAAAAGTGTAAAGGGCCAAAGGGAGTGCTAGTAAGAAGAGGGTACAGGGAGAAGAAGCACTGGAGTAGTTCCAGAGTTGTTGACTCCATTCGGAGCTAAATAAACTTTGACATGGTCTCAGACGACTTCTTTCAGCTGCCCAAGTTCAGTATCACCATAGCGGATTGTCCTCTTGTTGATTTGGCACAGGCTTTCCACCCGATGCCCTTCCTGACGCAATCCTCCAAATTTAGCCGGGCTTGGGACTGCACTAACTTGGGCACCTGATTTAGAGTAGCCAATTGACCTAATCCACATGACTTTAGACTGACGGAGGAAACCGGAGTACCCAGACGAAACCCATGCAGGCACAAGGAGAACATACAAACTCTGCCGTGCTCAACCTGAGAATAGCACCTTGGCGCTTCTTACTGTGAGGTGACAGTCCTAACCACTGCACCACCCCTTTGAGATGGCCTCAGAAAGCAGTACATTTTTCCTTTCTTTCCTGGACAGTCTTTAACTGCTTTTCTCCCCCTGAGAAAATGTTAGGCAGAATTTTCATTCTGTCTTTTGTTCTACAATTCCTCTCGCTGAAGGGATTTGTGACATTAGTGAGTTGGGGACTTAGTTAATTGGTTAAAAATGCCTCCCCACACCTTGGAGCAGCACGGCTTCAGACGGAAGCCAGACATAATATCCATATCCGGAACATATCCAGACGGAAAGGACCGTCAGATACAGTCGGGGTGACTGCGTACAAGTCAGCATTAGCGGAAAGCACCTTGTGAGTTGCTAGAGTTGTGCCGGAGCCCTATAAATGGACTGAGTTAATCAAGAGCTCCAGCCAGTGGAATAAGTTGGCTAAACCCAAAAGGAACCATGCATGTCAAGTGTGAATTCCTAAAAAGGTATTTCACGGAACTTTTTAATACTCTCAGCAAATTCCTGATCCCAGGTGTGGGTTGCTGCTGGCCTGGGGATGTAATCTGTGCCTTGCTGTCTGAGTCTGAGCACACAGCTCCAAAAAACAGAATCAGATGGCCTACACCCAAATAGAGCCGGTGTAAAAATCCTTTTGGGAAATTTTCTTTATTCCCTGTGCCGCCCATTTTTTAGTGAACAGCCAGAACCTGAGGACCGTGGCAACTTCTCACAGGCACAACAGGTGCCATCGGAACAGCAGGAACAGATGGAACCTGCAATTTGTGACAACACACCACCCCTAGAATGGACTAAACCTGAGAAATGTATCCCTACTGTATAGCCTGAACACTCTGTGCCGAAGGCAGAGCTTCCGCCTGACGGTGTCAGCAAACATGATATGGCACTTCTTATGGAAGATAGTGACAAGCAACAGCCACAACATTCTAAGGCTGAGGCAGGGTTTCTTCATGACGATGATAGCACTGATGACATATTCCAGAAACACCACAGCTTCAGTTAACCCTCTCTCTCCCACCTGCATCCCCTCACTTGGGATTCTCAGAGAAAATGGAGGAACTGGTGTTTGCAGGAACCAAGCTCTCACTTTCTATCACTGCCAACCCACAGGTCTCATCCAAGAAGCCCAGCTCCTCCTCCCCACGTCCCCTTAAGCCCGGCCATGCTGCTGAGAGAGCTTTGAACCCACTTTCACAGTGGCGCCAGCAACAGAATGCGGCACATCTGCTTAACAGCAGCAACAACCACTATGCACCAAAGAGCTCCCATTGATACCTGCAAGGTCCCTGCTATAATAGCAAAGCTGCTCATGACTGCTCTCAAGACAAGCTGGGACCTCTTCCAGTTCTGATAAGGAATAGAAAGAACAGGGTACAATCACCTCTCAGAGCTAATCAGTCCAACTTCCATCAGATTTTTATGGCTTGCCAACAAGACTGTTTTAGTTAATAATCTTCGTCTAACTAGTTAGATTTTATATTTTTAACTTAAAAAATGGTTGGAAAGCAACTGCAGTGCAACACCAAGATATCATTTGGTGAGTTTAATTCATTTGAATATCTCTGCACTGTGATGAAAAGCTCCCCAGGAATTTTACTAGTTGTTGTCTACATACTGTCCAATCTGTACAAACTTAATGACAGCACTTCTAACGAATTTATTCCCAACTTATCACCTAAACTAGATCTAAAACTGTCAATAAGAGATACATTAATGATAACACCAGTGCTTTATTTATGGAAGCTATGTCTATGTCTATGATTACAAGTGTGAATGAGGCACGCTTGAGCACTGGTAGCATAACATGGACAAGTTTGCAAGAGGGCTCCCAGCTAAACCTACAGCAGAGGATAAGTATTCACCAACTCAAAGCAAAGACAAGGAAATATGATGTATCGCCTTCAGCTTCACCAGTACAGCTGTGGGTAACGAGGAGAGATCACAGTGTGTTGCGCGTCTGAAAATACTAGCTTCTGACAGTTTGGACCCGAGCAAGTTAAGACGCCACTTGGAGACAGCACATCTGGAGCACAAAGACAAGCCGTTGATTTGTTTCTGAACAAATTATCATGCACGACAGGGTAACTTTACAAAAGCTGCATCTGTGCCTTCAAATAAAGATGCTTACAGAGTTGCTCAGTGTAAAAAGCTGCACATTATAGCAGAGGAATTAATACTTCCCTCTGCTATCGATATGATGTCAACTACAATTGATTAAGCAGCAGCCAGCAAGCTAAAGGCAATTCCTCTTTCAAGCAATATTATTGTGGGACACATTTATGAAATGTCAAAGGACATAGAGGAGCAGCTTAATGACAAGGTATGAGAAAGGTACCACTGCTTTGTTCTGCAGACGGATGAAACGACTGACAGTAGCAAAGACTGTTCACTGCTAACATACATCAGATTCATTGATGCCGATGATTTAAGGGAGGATCTGCTTTTCTGCAAACAAGTTACTAGCAGAGCCACTGCAGACGTTCAAACGGTTCAAAGTCAGTTACTTTGAAAGAGTCTTGACACTCTTCACATTTACTTGAAAGATCTGGAATGGGAGGAATGTGCAGGGATCTGCTCAGACAGGGCTCAGGCTGGGAAACGAACAAGCTTCAGAACACAATGATTCCATGCGTGAAAGTTCATGACCTGTTTGCCCTACAACATCATTTCCAGAGGTGTTTCCCAGTGTAGGATCCCGGACAATATGCCTGGATCTGAGACCACCTGTGGACTTCAGCACTGCAGAGGAGGAACAGTTCATCAATGTCACCTCTGATTCAACAATGAGGATGCTGTTTAAGTCTACGACAGTAGCTGCGTTTTGGATTGGAATGGAGAAAGATTACCCACTGCTAGGTGGGAGAACTGTGGCCATACTCCTTCCTTTTGCCACATCCTACCTATGCAAGATAGGTCTGCTGTGGCCTCAATCAAGACAAAATTCAGATCAATGGTGGACATTGAAAATGAACTAAGAGGCAGTCTCACATCTGCAACCTCAATTTGAGAAGATGTGCAGCACATAGCAAACCCACACAAGTCACTGAATACATGCGGGGATTAAAGGTGAAATTTTTACAGAGCAAATGATAAGGTTTATTTCTTTCTCTCAGGGAGCTGGTTAAGTTTTAAAGCCATTTTTGTGCAGCGAAGCAATTTTGACAAAATATATGAGAAAATATGAACAGTAAAAGATATAAGAGACACGATGCAGGTCACTTTTAATAATTCCACTCTTAAAGGTGATTGGTCACTTTGTTTTCTTTCATTCAATAAGAAGTTGCTGTTTTGTATAACTTTAAAATAAATGAAAGAAATTCAAGCGGAGTTTGGAAGCGAAAGACGTGTAGGTGTGTGTTGGAATGTGGGGCGGGGGACTCGAAAACATTCTTATCTAACAAAGCTGGGCTCTGCAGAAAAGGTTTGGGAACCACTGAGCTACAACATCGTAGTAATGAAACATCTTTCATAAAGGTATTAAATGACAGTATCTGAATACAGGCTCGGGTAAAATACCTGCCTCTGTGCTACTAGTTCTCACCGCTGCTTTTGACCCTTTAGAACATAACCACTACTAGACAGATTAGAAAATTGGGTTGGGCTCTCAGGAATAGTCCTCAGATGGTTCAGGGCAAGGTTATCTCCTCTCTATCAGGACTTATGAATCAGAGAAACCATCATGCTGCACGGAGTACCACAAGGATCCATTCTTTAGCATGTGCTTCCTCTTGGCTAAATTCTCCATGAGTACAAGGTGGCTTATCATAGCTATGCTCTATTTACCAAATGACTTTGGTCCCATGAAAAAATGGCTGGATGCAATGTAATTTCCTTCAGTTAAATAAAGACAAGACTGAGATAGTTCTGTTTGGGAACAGAGGGTTGCAATTAGTGCCTACCTGGAATGCAGGGCAAAATAGACTACAACCCTGGCAGAAATCTAGGTGTAGAAATGGATGAGGATATTAGTTTCAGTGACCACATTAAAGTTATAACTATGTCAGCATTTTGGCATCTCAGGAACATACGTAGATACGTAGATATTGTTTCAAAGCAAGATTTGGAGAAGCTTATTAATATCTTTTTATCCTGCGGTGTTGACTATTACGATACTCTTCTCATTGGCCTTTCTTAAAAAGACCATTTGGGAGCTACAGCTTATTCAAAATGCTGCTGCTATAAGACACAAACCAAGAAAAGAGAACACATTACTCCAATCCTTAGGTCCTTACACTGGCTTAAGATTGGATATTTGGATATTTCCAATTAGATTACGAAATGAAGTGTTACTCACTGTCTATAAGTCACTCAATGATTTGGGCCCTAAATACATCTCTGAAATATTTGTTGAATATACGCCTGGTAGGTCTCTTAGATCGACAGGAGCTGGTCAGCTAGTGGTGCCTGGATTAGAAACTAAACAGGGTGAACTGGCATTTAGCCATTCTGTTGCCCACTGATGGCATCAGCTCCCCATGGAGATCAGATCTGCCCCATCTGTTGCCATTTTTAAAAAGAAGCTGAAAACTGTCTTGTTTTCTGCTGCCATCAATTAATCAGTTGACACTTCATTTATCTTTGTAATACTTCTATAAAACTTGCAGTTTTATGGAGTTAACTGGATGAATAAATGGGAAACGTCGACTACAAAACTAACAGTGGTTGTACAATGTGCCGTTTCCCTAAGGGAAAGAAATGGTGTTGAACAATTTAACTCTATGTTCCATGGTTTTGGTTGAAGGCTAATGTTCTGGGAAAGGCTACTACGGAGAAGGGTGGAAGCGAGCCGTCTGAAGTATATTAACTATAACCCTTGGGGTTCCCTTCACCTAACTATCCGTAGACCCTTTACTCGGATGTAACCTTGGGGGACGCTCTACTCTAAAGCAATGGTAATTTTTGGGGGTCCTATAATGAATGAATAATGGGCTCTAAGTGGGAAAAATCGACTATAAACTTACAGCAGTTGTTGTTTTTTTACATTTATAAGTTGTTTTAAATCTTATATTTTATTCTTTTCTTACCTCCCTTCTTTATGCTTTTCATGCTTATTTTGTGTCTTGCCTTTACTTTCTGACCAATCAGAGTGAATAATGACAATGTTGTGGCATTTGATAAATAATAAAGAAAGCAAAAATGGGTAGGTGTGTCCGAATCTTTGCATGGCACTATAATTCAAAAACCATTTTTCATTACAGTTGCGAGAATGCGTAATGATTTCTTTATGCTATAATAATCAAAGACAGCACCAAAAATCATTCCTTCCATCCTTCCTTCTCTATGCCTGACAGTGCTTCAATCAACTAAGCAATAAGCATTACAGCCATGTTTGCAAATATGCCTCAGTGTAATGAGCCCAAATTGACAATTTAGCATGGGCCAGTCGATGGATCTCTTTCACACTGACCAATGGACTGAATTAATGACATCTGGTTTAATTGCTGTTCACATCAGCAGAAAGACTCCAACATTCCTTAGCAGTCTGGCTCCTTGTCACCAAATTGCTGTTCTTACAGCCTTCATGATGCATAGATCCCTGGGGTACTTGATCAGTCTGCAGAGATTGGAGCAATTTCAGGAACAATAAAAAACGAGAAGGTGGCATATGGGAAATGTGACCCATTTTCTAACGTACTTTCAGCTTGCCTCTGATCTGGAGATGCCTTCCTGACAGGAAGATATCACAGAGATAGATTAATGACTTTCATGCTGGGTTACGTTGCACACATCTATCAGTAATTATGCCTCTTTTCCAGCCAAATGAACTGTAAGCAGTCATGAGAACCCACTTAACGAGACCTGATTGCTTCAATCAGAGTGATGGGATGGTAAATGCAGTGAGTATCTATACGCATAACGACAGCAGAGAGTTAAGGAAGCCGTGTTAAGGGAGTTTGTGGTCAGTTAATCGCCACCTCAGTTGATCATAACACATTTCAGTCTAGCCTTTAGGGTTTCCTTCTGAGGCTAGTCTTGCTCTTGTTAAAATACAGCTGAAATTCCACACAACTATCATTTCTTTAGTGGTGGAAATAAAAAGTGATATCCATATACATTAATACTTAACACATAGCCAAAAGGCAATAGGATAACTCTAATGAAAATTTCCAAGGTGTTTTATTAATTTATTGGTTCATTTTGGGTGCGAAGATGGTTGAATAAATGTTATTGCCTCACAAAGGCCATTTTAATCACAGTTCTCACTACCTTCCAAATCAAATATCTAGAATGGAGGTGCAGCAAACCAGATCAGTGAGACAAGTGTGAAAGAATGTGGAATGGATTATCTTTTGGTCTGGCAATCAGGTGACTTCTATCAGACATACCAATAAGGCAAAGTTGAATTGAAAATGAGAGCATGAGAGGTAGGAATATTCTGCTGTAGTTTAAGGTGTAACATTTGGGACACTTTAAATTTTAACTGTGTCTCTCAATTATCTTACATTTGCTTAGGTATTACAACATGTGGCTAAGTGCTTAGAACATTATCTGCATGCATGAGAGTGAAACCCAGAAGACTTATTTAAGACATATATATTATGAATAACTAATGATGCGATATGGTCTCATCAACGCTCCTGCACCTTGAATTCTTGGTTGCCTTTATTGCCTTCATTGAGATCTTAAATTATTTCAAACATCCATTCTATTTATTTCCTAGCTAAGAGCGGGAACGGACAGATAAGAAATGAAAAGGCAAATATGGTCACCAAATGGTTTCTGTCAGGACAGGTCAAGAATTATAGTCAGTCCTTCTATAAACGTACCTGCTGAAAACAAACTCATCATTCATTCATCTTTGGTAATCTGTTTACCCTGGTTAGTGCCACTCTGGAATGGAGTCTGTCCCAGTTCCAAGAAAAAAAGGCTACGAGGCAGGAATACACCACAAAGTAGACGCCAATCCATCGCAATCCATCTCATGAACATCCACATTCACACCACAGAGTCACTTACCAAAGTCAGTCCACCTGGGGGTTGAAAAAAAACAGGAAAACCAGACGACTTGGGGAAAACATAGAAAATTCCACATTGGACAGTGATCTAAGCTGAGGATCAAACTAGGGCTGCTGGAGTTGTGAGGTGGTAAAAGGCTAATGGGATACCAGTGAGCTCGAATTCTTGAGATATCTCTAGTGGACTAAATACACCAGACTATCTGAACAGGAACTAGTTTTGGGACTAGTCCATGATGGCATTCTGTTTTTGTCTCTTTACTAGTCCATCCATCCATTATCTATAGCGCTTTATGCGTCTGGGTGGCGGGGAAGCTGGAGCCAATCCCAGCATCTTGGG
>JAQQZR010001268.1:0-11633 GCA_030068235.1 Notoglanidium macrostoma
TATATACATATCACTGAGACTTCAGAAATGCTCTAAAATCAGACCTAATGAGACCAAATTCTTAATAAAGTTTTAAAAAAACATATGTCAGTGTTCTGCTTGTGTAATTTTTTACCTGTGGATTTGTTGGAGAGGAAATAAAAAAGTCTATTTTGACAGAATCTTTATGTTATTTATCCTGTTGTCTTTTCACATTATTTTCTCATATTGGTTATCTCTTCTCTTCTTTTTTTTTTTTTCTCACTCATTGTTCTTTTTAGTTACCTCTTTTTATTGCCTTCTTCTTGTTTATCTCCTTTACTCTGCCATCTTATATTATCTATCCTTTTTTCATATTCTCTTTTCCCATCTGTTTTATTTACTGTGCTCATCTGTCCTGTTCTTACATCAGTTTCTCTTCTCATCCCTATCTTATTCCCATCCTATATCATCCTCCTTTCTTCTCTTTAAACTATTCTCTATTCTCTTTCCTCTGCTAATTTATCCTCTTAACCATTATTCTCTTTTCTCCTTCTCCCCTCTTAACAAGGTATTTTGCCTCTTACTCCTCTTTTTTCTTCCTCTCCTATTTCAGGCTGTCACTATTTTAATCCTGTAGTATGTCAGCTATCTCTCCTTTTTTATACTGTCTTCATTCTCTTCTCTTTGTCCTCTCCTCTCCTCTTTTACACACTATTATTTAATACTGTTTATTTAAATCTTTTGCTCCTCTATAATGTTCCTGTCCTTTCCTCTCCTTTCTACTCCTCACTTTTATTCTTCTCTTCTCTCTTTAATTGTTTATTTATTTATTTATTTATTATAGGTTTCCTTTAACTTATATTCTCTCCACACCTTTTCATCTGATTGACTTCCTTGCCTTCATGTTTTTTTTAATCGCCCTCACTTCACTTCCTTTCTCACTCCGACTTGTCCTTTGATTCTGATCACATGCTCCTGTCCGTCTCTTCCCCATGTCAGAGTCATAGTAAAGTATCACGCTGTGATATGAGTTCCTCCTATAAATACTCACATGTTCAAAAGCTTAGTTTGGCCTTGCTAATGAAGCTCCAAGTGTGCTTTGAGGGAAGCGTGAGTGTATGCATTGTGTGTGTGTGTGTGTGTGTGTGCGCCCGTGCCCGTGCCCTAGGGTTCCGGGTTCTCACACACTTTTTTTCTTTTATATAATTTTACCTCATTATTTCCCCCAAATTCAGTTATTTTCTGAATCCCACAATCTTTTGTTTGAAGATTGGAGAATGTGAGTGAACATTCTTGTCATAAATGTTATGATTGCTTACCGGCATTAACTAGATTTAGCATTAGATCACCCACTCAGCTGCTGAGTGTAAACTTCTTTGTCTTTCAAGGAATGGTTATGGCAAAAATAATCTTGTGTGTAATGAGACCAAACTGCACTAATGCACTGGTTCTCAAAGTGGGGTCCAAGGAAAGCCAGAAAACATATGGTCTATGGAAAACAAACAAACAAACAAACACCCCAAAAAAAACCCCATAAAGTTCTTGTTTGTTCTTTCTTTCTTTCTTTCTTTTTTAGTTAATTTAATGGAAATCACCTGTAATTATCAAAGGTATTATAATTATTACTGAAGTTTTATAGTCATTAGTTATTAGTCTGTCAAACCTCAATAACTGAAAAACAAGTAGGCCTGCAAATAATAATTTGTATTCTGTTGGTGGAAATTCACTTCAGTTAATTAGTTAGTTAGAGTTCTATGGATATAAAGTTCTATAGACAGTATACCCTGTTTTGTACTGTATTGTACATGTATTATACATGTATTGTACATGTTTAAATAAATCTGTACTGAGGATTTAAATAAATCTGAGGAGGTCTATGCAAATTATTTCACAGTTAAAGTGTCCCTGGCTACAAAACTTTCGAGAACGCATGACCTAAGTCATGCTGTTTAAAACTGCACCAACACATTTTTGAAACATCTCTTGTTTTGTGGGTTGTTGTTTTTTGTTTTGTGTGTGCGTGTGTCTGATTTGATGGACAGCTTACTAGTGATTTATTTTTCAGAGCTTACTGATGCACATTCATGCACTGATACTTGCACATACACAATAACACAAAGGTCAGTAGCCCTTCCACCACACTAGCCTTAAATTTCTGCGATCAATACAAAATAATAACAATACAGTGCACTCAGTCAGCTGTCATTGCGTATTTGAGAAAGAGGGAGAAAGAGACTTTCAAAACACTTATTGTAATCCTTTTGCTACATTGCACATTGAACCAAGCCGAGGCTGATATCATTCAAAATTATAGATGACTCCTCAGTCACAACACACACACACACACACACAGACACACACACACACAAATCTCTCCAATGCCCTGGTCAATGCAGCATAAAATTTGAGTCATTATTGCAGTATTGTGACACAGTTCTTCAATTCTCATATAACGGCTCAGATGTGATCAGTTGTGAGGCTGTGAGTACACCGTGCATAACTCCGTGAACCTTTGTGTTCATGACTGTGTATTATATTTAATCAGAACTTGGAACTGTTTTCTTGTTAAGCACTTTTTATCCCAAAGTGCATACAAATGCCACACTGTCCTTGCTGCCACAGGACACAGATAATCTTCAGCCCAAGATCAAAAGCATTTAAAATCTAAAATCAAAAATATAATTTCAGCATAGGCTTTCCAAAACTGGATATTGAACACTCTTGGAAAACAACATCACTTGGTCTACTGTCAATTTCTGTGATCCTGGGTCCACTGTTACCTGTTCTTTCTGACAAAAAAGAAACCTGATGTGGTCTTCTTCTGTTGTAGCCCATCTGCCTCAAGTTTCAAATGTTGTGTGTTCTAAGATGTTTTACTGCTCACCACAGTTGTAAAGAGTGGTTACTTGAGTCACTATAGACTTTTTGTCACCCTGAACAAGTCTAGAAATCTTGCTTTGACCTCTCTCGAAGACATTTCCACCCATAGAACTGCCACTCACAGGATGTTTTTTTGTCTTTCACACTATTCTGTGTAAACTCAAGAGGCATTTGTTTGTGAAAATCTCAGATAATGACAGTCACTAGATCACATTTTCCCCTATTCTGATGTTTGATGTGAACATTAACTGAAGCTCTTGACCTGTATCTTCAGGATTGCATTACTGCCACACCATTGGTTGATTGGCACATCCACACACATTATATTGAATTAGCATTTACCACTCTCTGTAAACTAATACACAGTAAACAAATGATTCTCCTAATAGAGAGGTTCCAGGAAATTTTCTTACAGAAAATTGCAAACTTACTGTTGCCTTACTACCTCAATTCACAGAGCACAATCTTATGAACATGCTCCAGACTTCCAAACATTAAAATGATCAGTTGGCACTGATAACATAAAATGACACACATTTTTTTGCTTAACCACAAAAATTGGCCAGTTTCAGAATTTTACAGATCTGATCACAAGGGGACAGTGCTACATACAAGTGTGAACTACCAGAAGACACATTCACTCAAATTGTTTGCCAAGGTGGTCTGGGACACATTTGACCACATATCTTTTGTAATGGTAAACACTAATGCATCCTGACGCATTCCCGACAAGGATGTACATAACAAGAATGACATCATTAATGCAGGTGATTGAGCACTGATGTATGTGGAACACTGATGTATGTGGTTGAAGTGCAAGAAAATAATGAAGGTATGTTTAACATAGCATAGTTTTTAACATAACTGTGCACGAGGCACTTGGAAGTAACATAGGCAGTAATGAAATCTGAATACAAGTGGTCAGCTGGACACCTTAAAGATGCAAGATATATACAGGTGTAAGCTTCAATGTGTATCGACTGCCCAGTTGTGACCCGATTTCCCAAGATGTATTTTAAAACCAACTGTAAACAGGGCCAAAGAAATCCCTCATAATATGAATAAATACAGATAGGAGTTTTATTTCATTGAATTTCATTGAAACCACATCATGTAAATGTACAAATACAAAGTAGAACCTTGCAGATTCATGTTTAAAATAATCATGTTTAAAACAATTCATTTTAGGCAGATCACAAGTTCTTTAATTTCTTGGTACTTAATGGAAGCTTTTTTTCTCTGACATTATAAACTATTGGCAAGAGTGAAATATTCCTCAATTAACATATGCACTAGACATTGACATGGAATGTGTTTAGTAGCTTTTTTGATGTGTTTGTATGTAACTCCATGGGAGCTACATGTTTTGTTATTTTGCAAAGTGATGACCACTCTTTTCACTTTGCTTTTTGTGAAGTTGTCATTTTCAGTTTGTTCTTACATTCTTACTGCCATGGCAAAGTATTTAAAAGAGTATAGTCCAGCTGTTTATTGTTGCCTTTGGCAAAATATTAACTTCATACAAGCTGCCATTAGTGTTGGATGGAGAATTCAGGTATATACTATTATTGAAGATAATTTCAACTGCTTTACATTGCCTGTACTGTGACTGATGAATATTTCAACTTACCTGCCTTGAGCTTCTATTGCCTTGGCTCCCATTTTGGAGCTCCTCTCTGACATCTTATATGAAGTTCAGTTGTGTCTTAGTCCATTCACCAAGGGCTTCCTCAGTGTATGCCTCAGAGTGGATTGTATTGTGGATTGGATACCTATTTTAAATCCATATCATATTCAGAATTACATTGCCACTACAAGAAATCTTATGACAGCCAATTTTCTATACTTTAACAGATACAGTTACAATAGTTGTGGGAGTATCAAGAGTGTCTGGGCTCATTAGCTGCTGCCATATTGCCCCATACATGCCCATTTGTGGGGTATATGTAGCTAAATAATGCTATTCAAACAAATAATTGTCTTCTGTCAATTCAGATGGGTGATCCTGGAACACAATGTAACATGCTCAACGGCAGTTGATTTAGTGCCATTTCAACAGCAAGTGAAAAGGAGTGTGACTATGTCAATTGTCTAAAAGCCACCAATAGGAGGATGGCATAGGATGACTAGAAATTAGTGGAACAGCCACAATTACACTTGGGGCAATGATAAATTGAAAATGAATACCCAAAAAAAAATAACGCTCACTTTGTATAATGTTCTGTTGCTGAATGAGTACATAAACAGAGCAGTGTACTAAGTAAATAAACTTAATTATAATTTAAACACATATTCTCACACAGTTTGTTATAGAATTTGGCCTAGATTTTACTGGGATCATCTCATACAGTATGTATACTGTGAGCAGTGTAAATACAGCTAAACAACAATTACATACAAATAATCAGAAATAGAAGGATAATATCAGAACAACTCATGCTTGGACATATAATACTATATCTAGGTTGTAAGAGCCATGCAATGTGTTAATATACTCAGCATAATACCATTATAATGCATTATAAAGTATTTAAATCATTTTGTGTTACTGTATTTGTGTAAATCTTATAATCAAATGTCACTTAAAATATCACAGAATGATGCTTCACACAAATTTATACATTAAGAAATACATTTATAATCTCATTATATTGTGATCTAGGATGTTAGCTGCTGTATTTGTATATACTGATTTCAGTTGCTGTAGTGACAGTACAATTTTACATTGTATCCAATTAGCCTCTGATCTTGTGATGTCATGTCCCAGAAATTCATCGGGTGCATGTCATCAACTGGCACACACATTCTTCAAGGATTTGTTTTTATTAAAAGTGTGATCATCAAAGGACAGAGTGAGAACAAGGGATGAGTAAACCTGTAACAAAGCCATCAAAGGCAAGCAGGAAAGTCAGTTGTTGACAGCACTGCTGGAGACACGGTTATGTGCATGTAATGTGTTGAAGCACACTTGTGAAAGTGTGTGCATTTGATTTGATCTAGCCAGAGCAGGTGACCTGGCATTTCTGTGACTTTTAGAGGTGAGAGGAGAGCATGGCACTTTCTTTTTCCTTCTGCTTTCCTCTTTTTCCTTCATTTTTTCCTCCTCTTAAGTGCTTTCTCCATTATTTGCTCCACTTTTTCCTTTCCTCTTGCTATCTATAATTTTCCAATTCTCCTCAGGTGCCCTACTGTAAGATCTTTCCTATGTTGTCACTAGTAATATATCTTCACCCCTGCACTTGGATGTTTGACTACTCATCCTTTCTATGTCCTTTACTGTATTTCTCTCTCAATAACTATCGGTGCTTCCGTAGTGGTGCTTCTTCTTCACGCTGTAAAATCTTACTGTGGTCAATTTAAACATAATTCCAAACAATGCAAATAAAAATGGAAATGTCAAAGTGTCATATTTTCCATTGCAATTGTATCTCCATTGTATAATATAATATAATATAATATAATATAATATAATATAATATAATATAATATAATATAATATAATAACATCTGTATTTCAATTGTACTGTATCTGTCTAGAAATTTTATAACATTCATGTATTTCACATATGTTAAGTGGTGGAGCATACCTCAGCCTACAAACACTGCAGCAACAGCCTATGACTCCCAGCATACACACACACACACACACGTTCATATTCACAGTCCCCAGACTACTGATTACACACACCTATTCACAACCACATTCACTGCATTTAAAGACTCTAGTTTCCCTTCATAAACTTCAAAGTAATGCTCAGTGTACACATGTCTGACCTTACCAAGTTTTATATTCACGTTTACTCTGGTGGTTTTCATCTCTGATCTCTTGCCTAGTTCGTGTTGTTTGCTAATCACCTGACCCATGCCAGTTTTTGATATTGATTCTTTTCTCATGTTTGGATTTGTTTGCCTGTACTTCAATAAATCATTTAACTGAATTTGCATCTGCCTGCAGTCTGTTTCTCTGACAGTACTTCACTGGTGGCGGAATGAATTTACCGTAAACACTTATGAAGCTTTTATCCAAGGAAAATTACAATTGATGCAGAATACTACTTAAGGTTATGGGTATTGCTTAAAGATACAACTATTGGAAGAACCTTTTGATCTGTAGGTTGAAACCTTAACCAATGAGCCACCACTTCCATCAAACAGCTTTCACTGATTTAACGACCTCTACTGCATAATTAAAACATACTGAAAGATAAATTTCAGTGCCTTACTAAACCAAAGTCTTAGAACCTTAGAGAGGATTTGTGTTTGCCTGTAGTTGCTAAAATAATGATCAATCCATTAATTTGCAGATGTTGACACAAAGCCTAAAACTTTAGATCCACATTTTGAATACATTTTTAATTTCTGGTATTTTACTGTTAACCAATTCACTGCTCTAATTGCCCATTCATTTACAGTACAATGCTGTAAAATAATAAAACTAAATTTTTCTGTAAAAGATACTGTAAATTTACAGCATGCCATCAAATTAAAGCTCACAGCTAGCATGGACAATCCAATTAAGACAATTATGTGTACACAGTTCCAACCAAACAAAATAAAAGAGCTCCATTCAGTGAGAAGTATGGCCCAGACAAATATGTGAGGAAATTTGCACACACTCATATGCAAACAAAATTTAAAAAAACCAATCACTTTAATCTTTAAATCCTCTTTGAAAGAAAATATAAGAAAAATACAAGACTTTCTTTAAAAAAAAACACATACTTTCAAATATCTCTCTCTCCTTTGGCATAGAGGAAGTGGTCAACACACTCTCCACTGCCATTTTATTCATGCACAGAAAAAATATGACCAATTATCAGCTGTGCCAGTCTTTATAGAGCTATTGACCTCCACCCTCTTTGTAGCTCTGCAATTTATTTTAACCTGCACAACGTGTCTGCTGCTAATTAGATGCATTTCAAAGAAACATTCCAAGAGTGTAAAGAGGAAGAGATGCAGACAGAGGCAGAGAGAGAAGGAGAGAGAGAGAAAGGGGCACAGAAAAAGAGCCACATTTTCTTACTGACTGAAGGTTCAACCCTTGTCTGAACATTTTAAAAGGATGAAAGATTATGGTGTTTAAACGCAGCATTCAAACTACAAGGAGAGATGGGGATGGAAAGAGAGAGGGAGACTGACAGAGAAAGAGAGAGAGAGAGAAATGGAGGGAGGGATGATGTGCAGCCAAAACATGACTGGACCCCTGAGTTTGGACATGTTGTTCCTGATGCGCACACATGTGTGTGTGTGTGTGTGTGTGTATGTGTGTGGAGATAGTCTGGATGCGACTTTCACCAAAATCTTTTACCCAAAAAAGGCTAATGAAGACATTTGGTCCTAAACTAAAAAATCTCTAAAATTGTTCATGTTGTTTGTGGACAGCTTTGTTTTTAAATCAACCCAGTCTCAACGAACATTCAAACAGTCACTCAAAATGCTCTGTATGGCATGCTCTGCATGTTCTAATATTATTTATTCTAACATTATTATATGTCTCCCTGTACCACTATGCTATTTGAATAAGATTGGTAAGTAATAAATAATTGTGCTTTTTTAAAAAATGTATTGTGCATAGCCCACTTCTGTGCTTTTCAGGACGTCTGATTAGACCTGTAAGTTGTAGTCCATTTTTAGGCACAATTACTCTTTTTATTTTATTTTGTTTTAGTCATGATTTTTCAGGGGAACTCAATTTTAGTCAAATTTTTTAGACTAATGTTTTAGTTATAATTATCTCAAACAGTTTCATGATACTTGTAACTTGTAAAATGTGCCATGTAATTTTAAGGTTTTGTTGTTGTTGTTTTTGTTTTTTGAGAACCGATTAGTGGTGTTGTTGCCATGCAAATTATTTGGATTTAGCCATGACTTTATTACTGTTTTGCTAGTTATTGAGTAAAGACAGCATTTTGTATTCATTTTCATTCAGAGCAATCCCATGTGTGTGTCCAGTCTAATATACCTGTTAGAATGCAGGCGTATTGCAAAAACTGTTACCAAGCCTAGCAAACTGGATTCCCTTGCTTCCCGACGATGATCAGAAACGTGAAACAACAGTGGCAAAGGTCACTACCTGGCGAAGGTGCTACCTTTGTCTCCTGTGCAGAAAACTGCTTGGAACCTACTGGGAACCCATAATGCTGGAAGATGTCCACCACAGGTCTCTACAAGGGACCTTCCCCTCTTGGAGGAACTGAATACACAGCGCCAAGGGATGGGGGAAACTCCAGGTCTTTTTGACAGAACACTCAAGCAGCAGTGCAGACAGTGATGGCAAGGTGATGGCAGCCAGGGTGTTGAAACTGGTGGCAGTGAAGTCAGAAACAGTAACTTGGACGCTTGCTGATGTCTTAGCTTAGTGTGTTTGCAATAAGAGAAGAAGAGTGCATGCGAACTTAGGTAGTGTAGTATCACATTGAGACTAGCACTGCGGCCCTGATTTGGCCATACCCACACCATCTCTCTACTGCAAAGCATCAGTTGGCTGAACAGAAGCTGAAAGAGGTGGCAGCAGCAGGGGTCACTGAGCCATCTAGCAGCCCATGGGCAGCTTCAGTGGTCCTGGTTGAGGAGGAAGGATGGCAATTGGCTGTCTATGATGACTATCCCCATTTTAATGCTGTCACAAGGTGGATTCTTACCCATGTCGCTGTATTGAAGACATATTGGACAGGATTGCCAGCTCCACATGGTTCTGCTCACTGGATGTGTGCATATTTATTGGCAGGTGTCATCTGATCATAAGGCCAAAGAGAAGATGGTGTTTACTCTTGCAATGGGCCGTGTCAGTTCTGGGTGATGGTTTTTGGGTTATGCAATGTGCCAGCACCCTTCAAATTGCTGATGGAGTGTGTGCATCGTGCATCTGGAAGACCTGTTAATGCACACACCAAGTTTTGATGATGCTCTCTGCCACCTAGAGCAGGTATCTACAGCATTAACAAGTGGCTAATCCCTGTCTCCATCCCAAGCACAAAGTTTCACAAAGCACAAGAAGTTGTGTCCTCTAGTACAAAGTTTCGGTCCAAGGTCACATGGTCAGCCATGAAGTTGTTGCACTGACCCAGAGAAGGTAGTCTCAAGGTGCTGGCACTGTGCTTAAATTCAAGATAGCAGCGCCCAGTATGGCAGCGGCCACTCTGGCTCCCGTTAACGATGTGCGTTTTAGGTTAAATGTAATGTCTAGTTCGTCACAGTCAAACTCCAGGCTGGTATATAACCGATGTACTTTACTAGAACTTCGTGAATCTACCATATTCAGCAATATATCCATCAGTGCACCGGCTTTAGACCTTAAAACACTTCACGATCAGGGAATTGCATGTCGGCTAGACCCAGAGGCCTACACAGCAGCAGACCCTCCTGCTTCAGCTGAACGCCGAAGGAGACAACGCAAGCAGTGTGAGAGACCACGAAAAGGCAGCACTTGGGCCGGCATCAGTGCTAAGCTAAAGGCTAACCCCTACAGACCTGCACTTCTTTCTATCCTGTTATCAAATGTCCATTCACTGGAAGGCAAAATCTGAGACTGGATTTGACCACCTAGCGCAAGGTGAGAGACTGCTGTGCTCTTATTTTTACTGAGACATGGCTAAATTCCACCATCCCGGATAGCACCATTAGCTTGAACGGGCTAACAACATTCCGTGCAGACAGAAGTCGCGCTCTGACCGGAAAATCTTGGGGAGGAGGTGTATGTGTTAATACAAATAACAACCGGTGCACAACTGGTGCACAAATGCTGAAATCGTCCACAGCCATTGCTCGGAGGATGTAGAGTAATTTACGTTAAAATGCCGTCTGTTCTATCTACAAAGGGAATTTACAGCCATTAGCATCACAGCTGTATATATTCCCCCCAGTGCTAACACAAAAGAAGCACTGTCCATACTTTACCAATCAATTAGCACAATGCAAAATGCAAATCCGGACTGTGCTTACATAATGGCTGGAGACTTTAACCAGGCCAACCTGAAAACAGTCTTACCATATTTAAACTTTGCAACCAGAGGAGAAAACACACTTGATCGTGTGTACACGAACATTAAACAAGCATTCAGCGCAGCCCCCCACCCCCACCTTGGGAATTCAGACCATCTCTCTATCATGCTAATTCCTTCATATAGGCCACTGTTAACTAGAGGCAAGCCATCAGTGAAGCAGATAAAAACCTGGCCTGAAGGAGCAGTTTCAGCACTCCAGGACTGTTTTGAATGCACTGACTGGAATGTGTTCAAGGACACTGCCACTGTCAACCATCACATCAATCTGGATGAGTATGCTGTGTCAGTGTCTGGATTCATATCCAAGAGTGTGGAAGATGTGACCGTCACAAAGAACATCACCACACATGCAAACCAGAAACCCTAGCTCATCAGAGAGGTGTATGCACCACAAAAAGCACGCAATGCAGCCTTTAAGTCGGGGGATAAAGATACTCTTAGATCTGCAAGAGCTAACCTGAACCGAGGCTTGAGAGCAGCAAAACGTGCCTATGGTTAGAAAATACAGGGTCACTTCACCGACTCGAAAAATTCCAAATGCTTGTGGCAAGGCATCCAGTCTATCATGGACTACAAGCCCCTCCCACCTCCCTGTGATGACAACAGTAAGTTTCTCAACACACTCAACCAATTCTTCAACCGGTTTGAGGAGACAAACATTCAGACAGCAACAAAAACACCCTTCAGCATGGAAGATGATGTTCTATTTCTAGATCAAGTCAAGTCAAGTCAAGTCAAGTGTCTTTTATTGTCATTTCAACGTATACATGTGGTACAGTGTACAGTTAA
>JAQQZR010001269.1:0-11632 GCA_030068235.1 Notoglanidium macrostoma
ATAGTTTTGATGTATTCAGTAATGTTTTACAATGTAGAAAGCAAAAAAATAAAGAAAAACCTATGAAAAAGAGTAGGCGTGTCTAAACGTTTGACTGGTAGTAGTGTATTTTTATATATATATATATATATATATATAAATAGAATATCACTGGTGCTTTGGAGTGATATTTGTTGTATGACAATAATTCCCAAAGATAATAATCCCAAAGTGAATTATGTTCCTTGTTCCTTTAACACCACAGCTATTCACCAATGCTCTTTTACCATCTATAGTTACATTTAATGCACAAAGCTCAAAGCACTGACCATTATAACAGTTACTGACACTGGAGACTCCTTCCATAAAATAAATAAATGTCTCCTAACAGAACACTTCCTTATATCAGTGTTTGTATGTTTTGCCTTTGTTAAGTAACAACATGTTTTCTTGTAAACCGATTTATTATTAGTCAAGGATACACCATCGCGGTATATAAGCTGTTGCCTATCATATAAACTCTCATGTATGTTAGAGCCATAATTACTGTCAGAAGTTTTGTTATAGTAAATGAATCAAAATCTGATTGCAGGTTGGAGAACAGAGCATTATAGTATTGTCACTAATTCACCTGTCAGCATGTTTAGTTTACACCATGCGATTTTGTCTGGATATGTGTGTTTTGTTTAGGCTCTGCTCCTGTCCTGTGACTGATATTTAACTGATGATTGTTCTCACCAGTTTTCTGCTCATTCCTGATTATTTTGAGTATTTCAGCCCTCATGACCTATTGTCCCAATGTGAACGCTAATGGTTCTTCCTGTATTGTCCGGGCTGTGGTCCAAGCCATGGGTTCTGTGTTTCCATGTCCTTTTCATATATGTTGTTTTCTGTGTTTTTCAAGTACTTCCTGCTTTCGACTGTTGTTTGTTTTCCCATATATTGTAATTATTTATACACCTCACCTTTATTTCTGCCTGTCTGTATTATGACCCCCTGATACAATCTATGACTATGATTTTTGGCTTAACTGAAATAACATATATGCAGAGTTTACACCGCATGTTCCAGGTATAATTTACTATATTAATTTCATTAACACTTTCACTTTTTGGTTTGAAAATACAAAGTTTACCGCAATATTCCAATAACTGAGTTCACACCATGAATTTTTAATGCAGGTTCTCACTGAATTGTACGGTAAGCGAGTACAATCAATAATACACACATTTTAACCTGAATTAAATCCCATTGTTAATGGTAATGGGTTTTCTCATAGCCCATAATTTATTCTACGTATCTTTTCATTTTATCCTTGTTTTAATGTAATTGATCGGTGTAAATGCAATAGCCCATGCTGATACTTTACTCTTTTTTTTTTTTACGATTAGTAAAAAATAATGAAACATCTTCCTCACAAGTCTTTTGCTGATCATGGCTGTTGATTACCAGAACAAGCCTTTAATCATTGAAACAATATCCATGGACGTTTTGAGGGTTCTTTTGACGAGAAATGGCAGATGAAAGCTCCTTGTAAGTAGCTAATTAATAAAATGTGTTAATCTACCAGACAGAAGAAAAGAGCAGGGGAAATCACTGTCATGGGGATTAAAGTGCCAGTAAAGAATATTACTATGGTCGGAAGATGTACAGAAGTTCAGAAAAGGATGAGGATGTTTTCAAATATGTGAAAATGAGAAAAGTTGGTGGCATGACACAAATCAAGTGACAAAGTACACGCAGTAAGCTACTTGGCAAGTTGGCACAATACGTGACTAAGATCATCCAAGCATAATATTTCATAAGATGATCACATCCCAAAAGACTTTATGGTTTGCCTATTGGAGCCTTTTTAAGAGACAAACAACTGCCTCAGGTATATAACAGCATTTATTTTTTTAGCTGCAAAGTAAGTTAGGGGCAGTGGTAGCTCAGTTAAGACATTGGACTAGTGATCGGAAGGTCGCTCTGGATAAGGGCGTCTGCCAAATGACATGAATGTAAATGTAAGTTCTTGTGTGGTTAGCATTATAAAGTAATTATGGGCAATACAATCGGGAAAATAAAGAAAAACGGAAGGCAGAGATCTAAACAAGTATGCTATGTCTGCCTGATTGAGAAGTAAAGGTCTGGATGCTTGTTGGTCAAATACTCGGCCAAGATATTTGTTTTTTCTGCATATGTTATGTTGCATGTGCTATGTCCATGTTCATTAATAAGGTAGGCAGAAAATTACTAAAGCAAACATCCTGAGCCTGTGTTTTTTCTTAATTAAGAAATAACTTCTTTAACTGTGCACTTGCAGCTCTTAGCACTCTTAGTGGTAAAACTTGTATTTGATTCGCTAATATGCAGAATACAACCACTGGTAGCCCATTTAAATCGAGTATTATCTATCCATTCATTATCTATAATGCTTATCTGTCAGGGTTGCGGGGAAGCTGGAGTCAATCCCAGATGACTTTGGCTGAGAGGCCAGGATAGATCACCAATCTATCACAGACCATTCGCACCTATGGGCAATTTAGAGTAGCCAGCTGACCGCATCTGTATGATTTTGGACTATGATAGGAAACCAAACTACCCAGAGGAAACAGGCACAGGGAGAACACGCAAACCCCAGAAAGGCGCCAGTCAGCCGCGAGGTACAAACCTAGAACCTTCTTGCTGTGAGGCAACAATGCTAACCACTGCACCTCCCCAATATTGAAGGTTATAAGATCAAAATGGTCAGTATGTGGTAGTGTTAAAAAGGTATACAACTTTCAATGCCCTGTGATACTCTGGTTGCTAGGGAGACACTGCTTAACTACAATATGTGATGGATAGAATCAGGAGCAATTGGGGAATCAGGGTTGAAGCCTTTTACAGACAGGTGACAAAATGAAGAGAGAGAAAAAAATAACAACGACAAAGTATCTTAGCAAGGAGTGGGGTCTCTTAAAGAATGAAGTCTATACACACTCAGCTCAGTTCAGTCATTTACTTTAACGGCAATAGCCTCCATCAATGTGTAGCCATTACATACCATGCTTCCATTTTAAAGGCAGAAAGGCACCACTTGACACACTTAACCGGACATTACTTTGACTGTTTAACAAAGCAGAGGCACCATGTGACAGTAAACAATAGCGGTTTCATCTGAAAACACATGCAATTAAAGCATTACTCATCATTCCAATTATGTTATTTAACACCACAAGTGCAAGAACAGCCAATATAAAATATTCCACCCTCTTTATTCCCAAGACAATGGACATACATCGATGGTGTAACATTTCTTACTTGAATTGGGGAGTCAAATAAAAGAGTGTGGAACCTGCTTAGAGCAGTTTACTGAAGTTAATCTGCACAATAGATCCATTACACTCGCTGCCTGTTTTCATTTCCCTCCCTGAGGCCCACATCAGAACGTTACTCAGCTTCTCTGGTCATTACAATTGTTTAAACTGTAACACTGTAAACTGTAATACCAATAACATTACTACAAGCCGCCACAACAGCTTCAGTGTACATCGGCATATATTCCCCATGTATTGAACAATACTGGAGGGATGAACACTGTTCTTATAAAAGATAATACTTTATTTGATGCCTTCACGATAGTGGTGGAAAGTTCGGTCTGTTTAATTGGTTTGAGATCTGGCAAGTGTGAAGGTTATATATGATTTATATCATTTTCATACTTATGAAGCTAAACAGTTTGCCCTTGTGCCCAGTTTCATCATAATAAAGTTTCATTACAGGATAAAGGTGATCAGTCAGAATAAGTGTGTATTGATTTTTAGTAGCTTTTTGTGCAACTGGATACAAACCCACCAAATGCCAGCAAAATGCTACCCAAATAACAGAGCTACTTTGTCATTTAATATGTAACACATATTAAATAATAATAATCTGTTTATTTAAAAAAAAAAAAAAATTTATTGCACACCTCACTAATCCACAGTTTGGTCCTGAATTTGGGTTTCTGTCTCTGTGGAGTTTCTGTGCATGTGCTCCACTTGTCAATGTGGCTTTTGTTAAGGTTCTCTGCTTTACTCTGGACCCACCACAACCCTGAACAGGATAAAGCTGTTACTGAAGATGAATGAATGGGCTGAATGAATGAATGTCACGTATCATGAGGCGATCGAAAACTGTCAAACAAAATGTCTGTCGTCTAGACATGCATGTAGCATCTTTGAATGCCTGTACTTGTGTCTTATTATTCAGTTGTTCATATTAATCTAAGTAAGCTCTCAAAAAAACAAGTTGAACCTACATCCCTTAAGGCTTCTTCAGTTGTCCCACTGAGTAAACCCTTAAAGGGTCCTACAGTTGAGTGTTTCCCTATCATATAGCATTCAAAGAAATCCCTTTAGGAAATGAAGAATCCTTAACTATCCAAAGAACCCTTGAGGAACCCTTGAAGGGTCTTTTTTTTTTTTTTCAAAGAGTGTGTTATGAATTGTTGAGGGGATTTAATAGGGAAGGTACTCTATGTGAAGAGAGTGAGGAACGTAAGAAAGCAGGAATGTAAGAAAGCACGATGTATCCTGGGAGTTTACGGGGTGAAGGAATGTACCTTTAGAGGTCTGCTACAATGCACAGGAGCCAAAAGAGCAAGATAAGGGAGTCTCATAAGGTGGCTGAAACAAACTTTAAAAGAAAAAAAGACAATTATGAGCACTTCCAAGAAATAAAGCTGCTCAGAGATGACTAGACCATCTGCCACCATGTTGCTCTCATAAAACTTCAAGGGAGAAACTACCGAGCTCATATTGTCACTCAATGGATGATATATACTTCTACTTATTATATATTATTATATATTATATACTTATTATACTTTTGGCTAATATTAAAATTGTGCACAGATATTAAAGTTTCACAGACTCTAAATGTCATGTAGCTTCTAATTATATTAAATGCATGCAGAAAATATGACTAAAAAGGGACTTTCTAATATCTAGATGTGGTTCAGCAGAATTTCTTCTTTTTCCTCTCTTTTCCTTGCATAAAGCAAGCAAGCAAAAGCTTACCTAGCATGCATTATCCACTCTGAGAATACTATGACTCATTTGGTTCATACGTGTAGGATTAAAGCACCCTGATTCATTCCTCATTTGCCTTTATGTATAGCTGTGCTAGGATGGTGTAGAGAGCTGGCAGTCTGAAACAAAGGGATGTTAAATGTGCTCATTAGAATATCATGACCATGCCTGGACAGTTCTCAGACAATTTTATTAGCTAAATCAGATGATTTTTTTTTTTATCAGTATTTTACATGTCCATCTTCATTTATTATTATTATAATTATTATTATTATTATTATTTAAACTTTGCTGAATGTCACACTCTATGTTACTATGTAAACCTTTCCAGTAAACACGAACCCTAATTTATGTTAGTTTGCTTAAGAATACCCAACACGTAAGGTAATGACAACATATTTGCTCCACTCGTTGTTGTAGCTGTGCGGCAAAAGGATGATTCAACACTTTCAGAAAAAAAAAAATCTCAATTTTCACTGTAGCACTTTACGAGCCAACGCAGCTACTGAATTTGTTCCTAATCCATTGCATCACTCCCACTCACCATCCTACTGACTAACACCTGTTCCTCATTATACTGATTAAGACTCGGCCACACTGCTCAGACTTTGCGTGATTTTGCTAATTCAATATCTCTTAGTGTTTTCTGGTATTTTGCCTCAAAAACAAACATTTTCAATTTCCGCATTGCAATGTTTGCCTACCTGTTGACTATCACCTGTCTTTGGCTTTTGCCTGCCAATTTGGATCAATGCACGTTCTATCCATATGTTTTTAGCATTGTGTTGTCATTATTATTGATATATAATTTGTGTAAGTAATTAGTAAGAAGAGTCGTACTTATTATAATGAATAATCTATTGCTTGGAAGCTTTTCAGCAGCTCTAGCAAATGCGTTTGCAACTTCATCTGGCATGAAATATCATTTGGCATGACAACCTGATTGGAAATGTGCTATAATATATTAATAATTCATAAAACACTTGCACATTGAAGGGCAACTCAAACCTCAACACCCACACCAAGAAAGGAGACATATTGAAAGATTATACAACTGCCGCTTGTCTTTCCAGTGACTACTGCCATCAATACTTGTCCAGGGTAGTATTATTGGGTTCAGAGGAGAGACTCTGACCTTTTTGAATGATGATACACTTGTCACAGTTAAGAGGTGTGCCTGTGTCTGGGATAGAAAGAGGCAGGGTTGATGCATTGATCAGTGACAATGAAGATATAAGGTGATAACCGTTTCCCGTTGAGCTTGCTCTTGAAACTGGCTGATTAGATGTATTACTAAGGGAGGTCAAAAACTGAAGATATTTGGATATTTTATGGAGGATAGAGAGGTTTCAGGGCAAAAGCCATCTTATATTGTGTAAAAATAAATAAATAAATATATAAATCTGAGATTAGAATACAAAAATTTGTCAGCATTCTGCATTTTTAAAGGAGGTTTTTAAGTAAACAGAACATTTGGGCAGAAAGTTGCGATAAACTGAAAACTATTTAGAATTCAAGTGCACCGAACTTAATAAACCACCAGTAATTATTCATTTAAATTAATATAACTTAAAATGTCTAGCATATAACTACACAGTTAAAACAATTATTTCGACATAGCTATAGTGTACCAAATGTATGAAAAGTGGATTAGAGTTAATAAACTGATATGACAAAGTGTTTTGGTAGTAGCATTATAAATATTTATGTTTATTATGTATTTATATAGATTATAAATAAAACATTATAAATATTTTTCTTTTGCATCACTTGGTATCTGCGCAAGCTGAAGTCCGCTGCACTGTCACTGAAAAATGAGATCAGTGTTGTCTGGATCTTAAATCAAGTCTTTGCATCACATTATCACACCAACGCAATAATAATGTTGCCATAAACCTTAAAGGCTTTTTCTTCCAGTAAAAACACTGATAAATAAAATGATGGTCTGTAAAGTACATACAATAAGGGAAATGTTCAGGTATGTATCTCTCAGTCACAGTATTCGATTCACATGCTAAAGACTCTATACCTGTGACTATAGGGGAGGGAATAGACCATGCAGGAAAAAGGCCACCATAAACTAAATTCACCCAGGTCGAAAGTACAAGTTAATTCCTTTGGAATTTGATGGGATCCCATCGAAGGAGATGTAATACATGTCCACTCCAACATGTAAACGGAGGTCTGGAAAGAGCTGGAGTAATTTTTTGGCCAAGCTTTTAAATTGAACTACAACTTGATGAACGACCTCTCTCTGTGGAGGAAACGGATGAGCTAGTTGACTTGTTTCTAGCCATCACACTAAGAGATTTATGTGTTGTAGACTCTTTAGTATAGGCTAAAATTTTCAGCTTTACATATTTGCTTGCCGTGTTATGACGAATAGTAATACGCCCCGCATTCATAAACAACTATCAAACCTTGTGTTTCTGTGTGCAATAAGTAGTGTTACAAGGCCAGTTGTGAGTATTTTTTCTTAGTTTGCTGTGTGTGCTCTTTAGATATTTACTGTATGCCTGCGCAGACAGTGTAATGCTTTTGTACAGATATGGAGAGTAATTCATGCCAAAGTTTGTATGTCTATAGGGTGTAATTTGTGAAATTTATATTTGTAAATGTAAATTATGCAGGTACATGTACAAATATATATATATATATATATATATATATATATATAGTGTATACTCCTCTTCCTCAAAAGTGATTCCAAGCCAAGGCTTTGTGTTGATATGTGGTGAGGAGGCGTGCTAGCAGCCCTCCTCTGCATACAGTATGCATGGTGCATGGTTCAAGGTCATTAGCCCTCCCATTGATACATTTTGATACTACACTGACAGGGTCAAGAATGTTAGATGTGCATTTATTTGTTCATATTAATGGAGTGATTAACAGCTTTTACGTTTATAGCATACACAAGACCTTAGAGAATCACCTCAAGTGAACGAAACAGTTCATCACTGTGGTTTATAATATGTTTTTGCACAAATTCTATCACAAGTAAACCAAAACAAAAAAACAAACAAACTACTTTTTACAGTATGATTATTTGATAGGGATTTGAGAGAAAAATACAAATACGACGTTCATGCTTCTTAAATATTATTGTAACTGAATTTGTGCTGCATACAAAAAAAGTCATGTGACTTTGATGATACCGCTTACATTTGTTGAAATCTACAATATCTGAGCAAGCCAAAATCTTCAGAGTGTCTGAAAATACCCTCAGAAAATACCTTATGAGCTAAAACACTATGAGTAACTTAAAAATCAGCCTATCGGCGAGATGTACTGAACGTGTAGCACGGACATTTCCCCTCCAGACCGTCATAATCTCCTCGTGTTTCCTCTTTCTTGTTGAACTGCTATAAAAAAAACACATGAAGTCTTCCAGTTTGCTGGACAATCTTATGAGTTCTGAGCTGTGTTTTTGTGGATAGAGTCCTTGTGTCTGACCTTGCCTTGCCCTGAATTGTTTTTGCCTTTTGACGCTATCCTGATATTGTGGAATTTTGACTCTACCTGGCATGACAAATCTGATAAATCAGCATAGACCTTGTCCACACTAATACTAATACATTTAAAATAAGGTTTTTGCATGAAGATTCTAAATGACCTTTATGAAAATGTCTGTATTGATCATGTGCCATGTTAGGGGGAAAAAAATTAGTTAGACTGCTTTTTTTGGAAGAACAATGAGGTAGAGCTGTTTTTAAAGCCAACACACAACTGTATGTAGCAAAAGACACACAAACTAACAACTGACACAACTGTGCATGTCACAACAGATTCAACAGATCCTTTCTTTTCGTTATATAGCACAAAAACACCATTTTGAAACTTAACCAGGCCTAGAAAGTGTTTTCAGAAAGACAGGTTTTTGGCAGTGGAAAACCATTTTTTAGTGTGGGAGGAAAAGAAAATGGAGACAACTTACACATTTTAAATGTATTTTGGACAAGGCCACACTGTGTGTTAAACAGCATTAATGCAGTATGAGTAACAGCACCATGCATCAGCACAGTATGAGGAACACTGAGACATGAATCTTTCCTAAGATTTTAGTCTATAATGAGTGGCTTGACAAAAGGCACCAAAGCTTGACAGTGCATTAAAATTACACCCTATTCTTCATTATAATGTTCAGCTGAGTTGCACTTTTTAGGGAACGTACTCTGTTGTAAGTATATATTTCAGGGAGACAGTTTAGGTCAGGCCATGTTGATGTGGAGCAAGATGGAAGAGAAACGAATTTTGGATGTCTAGAGTGGCATATCACTGTGTTTCCTGGCAAAGAGTAAAATGTGCTTGAGGATTCTGTGAGGGGAAAATCACTGAATCAGCATAAGAGGAATAAGGAATAATAGGAACAAGTCCTTTTTTGTAGCAGAGGTGAACCATTGTATCCAATTGTTGTTGTTTTTTTTCAGTTTTCGATATTTCTGATTGCTTACCCATTGACATCTTTGAATGTACACAAGCTAAATAGAAGAATGACAATAAAAACCCATTTGACTTGACCTTTGGTCACTTTCTCACTTCAGTTGCCTAGTGTTTGGCTTTGACCCTTTTCTTGTGTGTAAAACCGTTCAAACGAGTTTTGCTTTACATGGTCAGTTACACAATAAACTTAGGACTAATAAGAACACTATTTATCAGGACAGGAAAAATAGTGCAGAATATAATTATTATTCATATAAAATTGCTGTAAAATGAGTGTAAAATTCATGCAGAATGAATGTGAACAATGAATTAATACACGGAAATCAGCACAGCAGGACAACATTCTGCATCTACATCAGATCATGGGTTTCCAGTTTCCTCCCATCTCCCAACAGCATGCTGGTAGATGGGTTAACTACAATAAGGATGTTTTCACACCTAAAAGTCTGAACAAATGTTTTTTACATTGTATACATTTTATCCAGTTAGTTTTGGTTGCACGTTGCAATTTTGTACTAAAGAACTTTGCATGACATGCCTACATCCTGTTGTCATTACCTACGTGGACTGCATCTGACATCAGTGAGTTGTCAATTTGGCAGGTAGCCTTTGTTTTGGACATGACCAATTCCCACCAGTCAGCCAGTTCTCCCCTGTTACAGGGGATCTACTAACCTGGGAGGGCAAGGCTTCCTCTAAGGCACATGAAGCCAGCCTTCTGCATCTTTTTGAACTGCTGAACAGGGTATAACACACTCAGAGGACAGCGCTATCTGCTCCCATCTGTACACATCTGCTCACAGACAATTTTGCTCTCTGAGCTCTCGGCCATGGGCAGCTGTGGCATTACCGGTGAACGAATTCCTGATTATAGGGTGAACGCCTTTCTGTTGTGCCACTTGGGATCAAATTATGGTCCTTTGTTCCGGACCCTGGTCAAAGGCACCACACAAATGCTATTTCGGTTCAGACCAAACTGAAAAGTCTGAAGGTCCAGACCAAACAAGGTAGGTGTGAAAGCTCCCTAAATTGCTTTAATGTATGTGCATAATGCCCTGAGATGGACAGGTGTAGCTGCTTGCTACAGTGTCTGTGCAGTACTGCAGTTTGAATCAGCAGATAGTGGGCCTTTTAATACTTAATGTACAGTTTTATCAGCATTTTTTAACATTATTGTTACTGCTTAAGAACAGAAAGGAGTCTAAAATTTTGTAGGCAGCAAAAAATATAGGAACCCTGAAGGAGAAGAATAACTTGACCCAATAGGTGTCAATATTACTGCAAGACCTTGTTTTTTCAAAGATTGCACCCCTGCACAATTCATGCTAAGCCCTAAAAACCTTTTTGTATTACCTCAAAGCTCTTTCAGTACTCAGTGTTCATGGCATGTAAAAGAACAAAGAGGAGAATAAATCCATTTGATAGGCCACTGCTGTGTTTTTTTTTTCATCAGACTCTGGAGCTAAGCAAAAAAATCTCTGATGGTGAACAATGAGCGTCTCCATCATCATTTATGAGAGTCAGGATCGATAGTAATGGGAGCAGCACTGAGGCCTGTTCACAGATGTTCAACTGAGCAACACACCTGTTCATCGTTCTGTTATTCATGCTAATCAAGAAGATTTTGCATGTTGTCTCTGAAGATCCCTAAATCCGTACATATTGAGGATACTGAATATGATCAGTCATCCTTGTGAGAAAGAAGGGCTGGATTTTGAATGATAATGATAATTTATCAAAGGGATCACTTAAAAAATACATTAACACTAGAATTCCGCAGATTTTCATCCCAAGCCAAAGGGGGTGCCCTTTCTTTTTCTCCCACGCAAACTAGCCCCTCCCTCTTCAGTGCAGTTATCACCTATGCAACTTTACATTGTTATGCAGATGTTGAGCATGTGCCAATTTGAGTGAAGCAACACATGACAAAGAGCAAACAACATGTGTGTACATGCTTGACATAAGTGCGATACTCGCAATAGCACTGAATGTGTAATGCTCAAAAGAGACCATGTCAGATGGTGTAAAAATAAGTGTGCTTTTATGCAAGACTAAAAAAGTAAATAAAAGTGAGTTAAAAAAAAAAATGACTCATTTTTCTGACACGGTGGTGCGGTGGTTAGCACTGTCGCCTCACAGCAAGAAGGTCCTGGGTTCGATCCCCGGGTCACCCAGGG
>JAQQZR010001270.1:0-11631 GCA_030068235.1 Notoglanidium macrostoma
CGACGCTTTGCATTGCACTTGGTGATGTATGGCTTGGATGCAGCTGCTCGGCCATGGAAACCCATTCCATGAAGCTCACTAGGCATTGTTCTTGAGCTAATCTGAAGGCCACATGAAGTTTGGAGGTCTCTAGCGACTGACTCTGCAGAAAGTCGGCGACTATGTGCCTCAGCATCCACTGACCACGCTCTGTCATTTTACGTGGATTACCACTGCATGGCTGAGTTGCCGTCGTTCCCAATCGCAATATTTAGTAGTGAGGAAATTTCATGACTGGAATTGTTGAACAGGTGGCATTCTATCATGGTACCACGCTAGAATTCACTTAGCTCCTGAGAGCAACCCATTCTTTCATGGGACAACACTGAAGATATGGCACTTTGATAAAATGTAAAGTAGTCAGTGTAAAGCTTGCATAACAGTGAAAATTTGCTGTCCCCTCAAAATAACTAAACACACAGCCATTAATGTCTAAACCGCTGGCAACAAAAGTTATAATACAATATTTACAAAAATGTGAGGGGTATACTCACTTTTGAGAGATACTATATATAAATACACTGCACATTCATACAATTACCCAATCTGCAATGCAGAAAATCCTTCAGATACAGATTCAGTTTACATCAAACATCAGTATGGGGGAAAATATTATCTCAGTGACTTTAACTGTTGCATGGTTGTTCATGTCAGAAACAAAATGAAAACATCCAATAAACAGTGGTCCTGCTGGTGGAAAAACCTTGTTGATGAGAGAGGCCTGAGGAAAAGCCAGACAGGTTGAAGCTCACAGGAATTCTACAGTAACTCCAATTACAACAACCATGGTAAGCATTACAGATTGCACAACATTGTGACCCTTGAGCTTGATGAGTTACGACAACAGAAGACCACATCGGGTTCCACTCCTGTCAGTCAAGAAAAGATTTCTGAGGCGCAAGAAGACTAGAACAATGTTGCCTGCTATGCATTCTGCCACAATTTACCATCAGATAATGGCTACATCCAGCATGATAATGCATCAGGTCACAGAGTCATTTCAAACTGGTTCCATGAATTGCTCCAAGAGTACTTCAGCGACTTCCCAGTCACCAGACCCGAATCCAACATAGCACCTTTGGGATGTGGTAGAACGAAAGATTCACAGCATGAACGTGCATTACAGGAGGATCGAGCTTTTCACGTAGTCATCTGAAACCAAGTGAAATGAAGACCAGGAACCCTGCATTGAGGAGGGGTCTCAAATCTACAGTCTCATCAAACATCTCAGGAGAAGACTCCTGGTGGTGGGAGGCTGAACAAAATACTAATCATTGCAACACAACTGGGTTTGTTTCAGTCTGAGATTATGCTAAATACAGGTTTTCCTCATTCCCCATTATCCCCACTTACTTTTTTTTTTTTTTTTTACCAAGCATGCCAATAATTATGGAGCTGCCCGTACTAAACTACAGTCCATCTGATTTTCCAGCAGATTCCATTCCTGTAGGCTTCACACCTACCTGAGAAGATGCTCGGAGCTGTCTCACACCGGGGCCACCATCACATTGTTGTTGTTGTTTGTTTATGATTTTAGCTCTCTCCTCTTCGCGTCCAGTAGCTACCCTGCTGCAAACATTCGACACACGGATCACAGGGACAGCGTGAAAACACACGTAAACGTAGACAGTCTCGAAGCAGAGCGTTACAGTGTAGCAGTCACGTCTCCGCCCTCTCAGCAAGATGAAACGCCCTCGCTGCGTCGCGAGCCAATACAGAAAAACTGTCGGCTTCTTTTCATCTGCCTGCCTTCATATAGCTACCTCCCTCCTGCCAATACGATGGCTTCAGAGCATACTAACAAAAAACCAAAGGTTTTTCACCAAATCCTAGCGAGTGCCATGGCAGCAACACTGAGCTCAGTATCCTGTTTAGCTCCACCCAGCCTCACTGCTCACTGCCTGTTGACTGCACTGGACCTCCAGCAATGATGCCAGTGAGCAACCAGCCTCGTAAGATATCCTGCTGCATAAACACTAAACCAGCCTCCTAGATATCCTGCTGCATAGAGAGTCAAAACTAGGGGAACACTGTGCACTTCGTAGTGCTTAGGCGTGATGTAAAGATGGCAGTATTAGGGCTGTTCAACATTAAAGTGAAGACCATAAAGGGGACAGCAGTCAATTTGTAAAAGTATGTATGTATTTTACACGCACTAACTCACACATGTACCATTTATATACACTCTCTCTCTCTCTCACACACACACACGCGCGCGCATGCGTGCAATGTTAGTGAATCTACTGTAGAGTCCGTAGCTTATGACTGGCACACAATTAGGCTTCATAAAGTCATGAAGCTAATCAGGAAACACCGTCGGCTACAAAACAAAGCAAAAAAAAACAAACAAACTCGACCAATTAGTTGTCTAAGGTAGACGCTTTGTTTCCTTCTAGTCAGCCAATCATCATCAGCGTAGCAGAACCCGGAAGTAAAGTGTTTTTTTTGTTTGGTTGGGTTTTTTGTAACCTTTATTTTGCACTTCCTCAAATAACAATCAGGCATTATGGCTGTTAAATACACTTCCAATAAGCATGTAAGAGGAAAAAAATTGAGTGTATATATATTCAAGTCATTCTTAAATACCACAAAATTTGGAATAACTGTTAAAAAAAATCAGCATTTGTGTATATGAAATTTACCCATAAAGTATTATTACACAAAAATTTTGCATAAAACACCAACTTTAACAATATGATATTCAAAATCAGGTATTACGTTCTTTGTAACTAACCAATCATCTGTGACTGAGGAGTTTAACAGTATTACATGTGTAAAAAAGACGTTCCTGAGATTCGATATCTTTTGACAAAGTGTACAGACATTGCTTTCCGAATTAAACCTTACTCTTAAAACATTCCCTGCGTGGATAAATATCGTAGATTGTTTTGAAATTAATAATAAACAGTTTAGTTGCTGTGTTTATCCTTTATCCCAAAGCTGTATTTCTAAATGTGTAAGAACTTCCGGTTGTGTAGGGGGCGCTCGCGAGACTACTCAATGAATGGGAGTGTATGGAGCTAAATGGCTAAAGTAATTATTTACTCCTGCTTCTAGCCAAAAAGCCCAAACTTTACACATTTTTTACGAATATAGTATCGATTATTTATCAAAATGTAATTGAAAAAATACAAACGTTTTTTCGTTTTTCTTACAAGGAAGGCAATTGTGCCCATAAAACGCTAGCATTGTGCTAAGCGCGTTCTGCATTATGCGTACATTAGCAGAAGGCTAGCGTTGTATGGGCAAAATTGCTTTCATTGAAATAAAAACAAAAGAAAAAACTTTAATTCTGATATATAATCCATACTATATTTTCAAGAACTTAATTAAAATTAAATTATTATAATTTTTTTGCTAGAAGCAGATGAAAATAATTATTTAAGCAGTTTCGCTCCATTCACTCCTATTCACTGAGGACTGTCTCGCGAGCGCCCTCTAAGTGAATTACAGCCAATTTCGGTACAGGTTCTCCACTGACGTGCTCTAATTCATCCCAGAGATCTCCTCTGCTTATTGACACAAACAAAATGCTTTTACAGAATCATTCCACAAAAGTTTAAGTTTAGTATATATATTTTTTTATTCATGCCCAGTGTTCTTGGTTTGTAAATATAACGTTAAGATGCTGGTTTGGAAGTGTGGATGTGTAATAGGCTTTTGGATAATTTTCCTCAATAAATAAAAGACCAGGTAGAATATTTTTTGTCTCATTTGTTTAATTTGGTTTTCTTTATCTACTTTTAGGACTTGTGTGAAAATCTGATGATGTTTTAGGTGTTAGATGATATAGCTCTTTAAGCAGAAATATAGAAAATTCTAAAAAGGTTAATAAACATTCGAGCACCACCGTAACTGTACAGTGTTTTACTCTTTAATAATAAATTTTTTTTTACTTGCCTGTGTCAAATCTCTGAATCAACTCTTTGTTTCAACACAATTATGGTTACAATCGATCCCTTACAAGATGTATAGTTGCATGAATGCTACACACTAATCTTGCAGTTTTATTATTAAAGTATATTAGCAATTTACATTACATTGGTACAATGTAAACAAAGCTTTTAAATATAAGCCTTCGCTGTCTCTGGATGCCTTTTCTTTTCTTCTCTGTGCTCAGTCAGTGTTTGTCTTTGGATAAATGGGATAACATTTCCGGTGGATACCAATAGCCAAAGCATCCTGAAGTTGAATCAAACTGATCCAACTTTCCCCCCTGTAAATATGATGTCCCGTTGGACTGCATATCCATTTGTTGCTGATATCCATCTTTATGAATGTAAAAAAGTGAATCACACAAGAACACACAAATTTAAACAGAATGAATCAGTTAATTAAGAAACATGATGCGTCACCATCAGTTACCATCTCGTGCCTGTAGATGGCGCCATGAAGCGCTCTATTATCACATACACCAATTCATACACTTAATTCATACACATAGCTTCTCATGATCAAAACGCCTAAAAATCCAACAATAAAATAAGTGTAATATACTGTCAAGATACTCTATTTTAAGAAATTTTACTGCAGCATTTGTAAAATAATATTGGCTCTGTGCACCTGCCATGTGAGACCATCCAATGACAGCCAAACTGCATGCTCTGTTTATTGTCCTCTCGTTAACAAAGCAACTAAAATCCTATTTGCTCTGGACTTTTCTCCAGGCTGCCAGACATATCCAGAGTCTGGTACCAAATATGACTCACAGTATAACAGACCAGTCTCTCTCTCTCTCTCTCTCTCTCTCTCTCTCTCTCTCTCTTTATACATCTTTTACACACTGAATATCAACACTCTGGCACAGGTATATTTGCCAATTTAGATCCATTTTATTCAAGTTTGAAGGTATTTATGTCAAGAATTACAATTCGCAATTTCCTGTAATTTAGCTGGCTTGCTTGTATTCATCACATTCACAAGAAATAAGTGTTGTGTGCACAGTTATGGGCTTCTTTAAAGCTCCACTATGTAGGATTCAGCCCCCTGAATGCCTTCTCTTATCCCTCCCTTTCCAAGCGTGTACGGTAGTCTTCAGGTGCACGTAGCATACTTCCAAGAACTTAAATTCACACTCCCTTGCTTTTTCCGTGCTAAATAATAAGTATGATGCTCCATTTTTCAAAATTTGGCTTCTCAAACTTATCCCTCAACCCACCCCCAGTTTTGTTTATTAGAAGTGGATGCATATACCATACACTGTATTGAACGTCCTAAACTGAATTAAATTGTAAGACTCAAACAAATAGATGTACTTGTAACTTGATTAGACATTAACAAATAACATATAATTACAATACACATCACAGTAAACATGACAAAAAAGAAGGGATGGTGATGAAAGGAAAGAATGGAAAGGAGAGCAAGTATTCTGGGGCTACAAGTAGGTTTTTGTCCTTGACATATTCAAAGAATGTCTTCCAAACTCATTTTACCGAACCATTCAGGGAGCATCTAATTTCCTCTTACAAAATTAAAAATGTCTTTGAACCATAATGAATGGAGGAGAAGGTGATTTCCATCTCAGTAAGATCACATGTCTGGCATCAAAAATGCTACAAGGTCATTGCTGTATTTGGGCAGGGATGAAGGTGGAGGAGGAAATCAAACTCCAAAAACGGCTGAGACTGCAGCAGGTTCAAAGAGTTTTATAGCTGTTTTAAAGATGTCTGACCAAAATTGATAATGAGAGGGACATGGCCACAGCATATGAATGCATCTGAAAAGCCACCAGCATTGTAGATGACCCCACACACCCCTCACACAAGCTCTTCACCCTCCTGCCATCTGGCAAGAGGTACCAAAGTATTCAGGCCCTCACTGCCAGACTGTGCAACAGTTTCTTTCCACAAGCCAACAAACTCCTAAATATTCAGAGACTGGAGTGACACACACACACAATGTACTGTATATGATGTACTGTATCATCTGTATATGGGTGAAATGACAATAACAGCCACTTGACTTGAGTTGTATGTTGGGGTAAACACAAAACACACATACACTTGTTGAGAGTAAGAGAGAGAGAGAGAAAGAGAGAACACATGCTCTGGCCATTTTATTAGGCACACATGTATTATAGGTGCATTGTATCATACTGCAGCTCATCTGATGTCATGCACAATCCTTCAGCTAGTTTCTGCCCTGTTTGTCTCTGTCGGGGTGGAAAATTGTACTCCAACATGTAGCCTCCATGGCAAAGCAAAGTGTTTTATGTGTGTTGTGTTCAAATGGGTCTAAAGATGAGCTTTTGTCTGAATTAGCCTATTGGCCGTGGTGTTAAAAATAGCTGAGGATGTGATCATGCACACTGAATGTGATACTCGGACACGGAAATCTCAACTTGTGACATGTCAGCTAGTTTACTTTACTATTAGTGAAATATTAATGTATTACAGGATTACAATCCTTTTCCTTATTCTTTTAGACACGGCTTTCTAAACTTTATTTCATCAGGATCCGGAAAAAATGCGGTTTCAGGCCACAGAGTGTCTGTGATAATAAAAGTGATCATCTTTAACCTTGCGTTCATAAGCACTTTAAGCTGAGCACTTGACAGAGTAGCGTAATAAAGATTTCACTCAGCAGGTAATAAATCTAACAGTATTCTATCTAAATCTAACACTTTCTATGTTTGGTGATTTCGGTGTTGACACTCGCTTGGCACGTGTAAAGGATTACAATCTGCATCAGTCTGTGTTTTGGCCCCAGATAGGGCATTCTCCTGAACCATTTTAACAATATAGTATTATATTATAACATTATACTATAAAAAAATTTATAAATTCAGGTTAAATAATTTACATGTCCACTGTGTGTTTTTAGTTTTTAATTAAATATATTTTTAATTGATTAAGTATTATAAGCATTTGTTCTGAAGTTTTGTTTGCATATTTATGCATTTAGGAAACATTATACACAGCAATATACACAGCAAAGACATCTTTGTAATCAGTTATAGATTTAGATTTTTTAATCTAATAATGTTTTTATTAGGGAAATAAAAATATGGTTTGATTGCAATGTATTTATTGCAATAAAAATAAGAAATGGATTCCACACAGATATTGATAAGTGAATAAAATAATTTTAAATGCATTTTTTTTTTTTGCTGTTTTCAGTGTTTAATGAAGTTTTATGCATTTAGGAGGACAGAAGTAGCTCTATTCTATAGCACTAATATATATATATGACACATGAGTTTGATATATTATGAATAAATAAATGTGAATATGTTTTGGTGTAGTTATACAAGCAATGGTCAGTTTAGGGACGGCAGGAGAGCAGAATAACTGAGTAAAATGTAGACGTCTGGCCTTATAAAGCTCTTAAAAAGGAGCAGATTTAAATCAGTTATAATTCATGGTGATGGTGAAGGAGTCTGCTGGACATTTCAGCACTTTCCAGCTTGTTGATGTTCAGCACTGCAGTGCACTGTGTGTGTAAGTGTAGGTGTGTAAGTGTGTACTGTAGAATGTGTATAAACAGCCTGCAGGATGATGAAACGCGTTCGTCTCCTAGAATGTATTACGTCACTGTGACGTCACAGAAGAAGCCGCTATATAAAGGTGAAGAACAGAGCAGGAAAGGCTCATTTGATAATTTACCTTTCACAGAGAATTAATAGGTGATTTAACCGAGTTCGGAGACACAATGGACAATTTCATCAACTTATTAACTGGTTCTTTTGCAACAGGTGTTCCACTGCGCCCCCTGCTGTGTGTGGTTGGAGCTGCAGCCACTGCAGCAGGAGTTCATTATTATATGAGGAAGCGAGACGGGAGAAGCGAGGATGTGGAAGAGCGCGTGATCCCTGCTCAGGTGCTCACCAAACACTACAACGCAAAAACCCGAGGCCTTAAAGCTAACACAATATGAAATGAAATAATCAAAACAACCCTTTCATAACACTCACAGTCAGAAAAACATTAACTTATGTACAGCACCGCGTCATGTTTTATAACCGAGGTGAAGTTAGTTTTAGCTGAGACATCGAGGTGAAGTTTGTTTTAGGTTGAATACTGGACAGTAAGGAGACTCAGCGGCGTCTCCTTACACAGTGTCCCCCAGCGCTGGCTGCAGGAGGCGGTTAGCTCACCTCCGAGCACCCGCTCCTAACCGCAGTGGTTTCACTGAGGGACCATCAGTAAATTACCGTTTAATGATACAAACCAAATGTAAGTTCAGTACAATCGCTCTGACACGCACATAATAATGAGAATTGTGCCAAAAAGTTATATTAAGTAGTATAATGTAGAGACACTGGGCGCTGACTTCCCAGGGCCCAAATAGAGGAATGGCCTTGAAAAGCCTCGCATTAAAAAGCATTTTTTTTTTTTTTACTTCTAAGTAATTAGGTTTATAACTAAATTAAAACTGGCCGAAGAAGTCAGTTGAGAAACTGAACTTTGTATTTAAAAAAGTGGAGTCTCTCTGAGGCCCCTTTCACCTTTCACCCCTCACAAAAGGCACAGAATGGTTCAGCCTCCATGTCATGTGACCCACTGGCTCCAAATCTACACCAGATATTATTATTACACGAGACACACAATGCGCCTCCTTTTATTGTGTTTCAGAGCTTTTTCTATTCTATATTAATATTTTTATGGAAAAGAAAATGCTCCAAAACACAATAAAAAGGCGTGACTTGTGTTCAATGTAGTACAATTCGGCATTACAAGTCAAATATGAATCTAAAAATATTAATATAAAATAGGAATACTTCAAAACCCAATAAAAAGAGGTGTGTCCTATATGTCCAGTGTAATTATATCTGATGTAGATATTGTTGTAGATGTGGAGTCTTTGGGTCACATGACATGGAAGCTATTGAAAAGCATTAACATTAAAAACAGTCAAAATATGTGCCCTACATGATAGATTTTGTAAAATTTGTTGGCGTAATTGTCATTGATATGGTCACGTGCGCAGGATTGTACTAAAACTAAGATGAGAGAATGAGTAGAGGATAAAGAGCACTTCCCATTCAGGTGGTCTCTTACTGCAGGTAGCAGAGTCTGATGAACATCATGGAGAGCAGCCGTTTTCCCTCTAAATATAGATTACATTGAGTGTAAATGCTGACTGCTGTATACTTGCTGTATATTTTCAGTGGGTTCCTCACATTAGCTACTTACACTTACATTACTTTAATTACAATGTGGATAATGTCAGCTAGATAACAAACGCTAGCTCAGTCAGCCATGACTCTAAGCTCAAATATCTTTTCCTGACAATGTTAAAATCACTAAACATGTGGAAATTACACCACTGCAATTTAGCATTTTACATGTTGATGAATTAATAAGTTTGTATTTAGTAGTAGGAGTTAAGCTCCTGCACCATGTTAAGCTGCACTTCAGGTAATATCAAGCTGAAATTGTGTTTTTTGGCATCTTTTATTAATGTTACAAGATTGGGCGATAACAGATTAGCATATTAGCATAAGAAAATTAGTGGTATCGTCCACCCCTATTGCCCACACCTGAGTAACCCGGATGCTAAACCTGAATTTTTTTTTCATTTTGAATTTTGCAACCTGAATTTCACTGGTTAAATCTGAGCACTGAAATGAGCAACCTGGATACGGGTTTTTGAATATTTGTAAACTAAATTATGAAATCTTTTTTCACTTTTTGTCTTTTTCACCTGTTCTCACTACATCTCAGGTTATTTGCAGAACTGATGAGTCTCCAAAAGTGTTTGTGTGTTTGTTCATTCTGTTTTAGTACTGTTCAGTCTCCCTGAATTCTTTGTAAGTCTACAAAATGTCTGAATGTTTGTGTGTGTAAAAAAGCTGACAACTTTTGCATGGTGCACCTTCTGGTGAAGCTTTCCAGGGCTCTGGAGAACAGGCTCAGAAACTGTAAAAATGCTACGGCTAACCCGTATTTATTTATTGGCCTGAAATATACATTTTATAATGAACGAAAAATCAGTGCATGATTATAAAACCTCATTTTATTTTAGTATTTCAGGTTTAATTGCATGACCGCGTCTGTTTAGTACATATTTATAAAAAGTGAAACTAAAGGGCTTCATTAGAGATGTAAACATTAAGCACTGAAGTTTAAGTTTACACAATTGCTATTGTGTATTGTACGTGTGTGTTTGTTATTATTATATAGATTATTATTGGTCAGTGCTGTTACCCCACACTACAACACCTCTTGGAATATTTCATCATTGTCTAAGGAATAAGCTCGTTTAGAAAGCTAACACAGAAGTTTGCCCCAGCCTAGACTGCCAGCCCAGTAAAGCTGTTGTAATAGGTCTGACAGATCAACGGTAGATCTGTGACTAAAGAGAATTCCTACTTTCTGCTTACACAATAGAACCATTTGAGCAGTTGATGGAGTCCAGTTCTCCGTCTCCCATATACCCTCATGTCGAGTATAGATCAT
The DNA here is from genome assembly GCA_030068235.1 of Notoglanidium macrostoma. NCBI lineage: Eukaryota > Metazoa > Chordata > Actinopteri > Siluriformes > Auchenoglanididae > Notoglanidium > Notoglanidium macrostoma. The sequence goes on from JAQQZR010001270.1 coordinate 10,443, forward strand.
AGCTCGTCCCAAAATCCTTCTTTTTGTAATTGGTAAACCTTTGGCGTGGCTACGTACATCCACCTCCAGGAGAGTCTTGATCTGTTGTGTGAGATCGTTCCGGTTAGTTGGCCCACTGTGTGGACTTTTGCTCTCAGGTCCAACACGTATTGAACTTCAGTCTTAATTTGTAAAGGTCCCTCCTAATTTTTACAGACAGCATGGGGCTTGTGCCCAAACAATAATTGAAACAGGAAGAACCTTGAGGTTGGCTTGCAGGACCTCTCAGACTGCAAAAATGTTTCATTCCACTTGCCTGGCCAACAGATCCCATTCAGTTAATTTTACATTTATCCATATATCACTTCTAACAAGAGATATAGACATAGGGCCTTCACCTCCTGGTTGACTGGGGTCTTTCCATGCGGAGTTTGCATGTTCTCTCAGTGCCTGTGTGAGTTTCCTCCGGGTGCTCCAGTTTCCTTCCACAGTCGAAAGACATGCCAATTAGGTCAACTGGCTTCTCTAAATTGCCCATATGTGAATGTGAATGGTTGTTTCCCTCTGAATTAACCCTGGGATAGTTTGGATAAAGTTTAAACTTCTTCTACTCCATTTTTAGGAAAGTGAGAATTTATCACACAACAAGAAGTCACTAATGGTAAATTTTTCTTCTCATGTAACCACAACTGGTGTAGTGAAGTGTGTGTTTGTGTGCGTTTTTGTGCTTTCATTCTTCTTTATTTACCTTTTTGGAGACATTTTGTCCTTTTTCCACAAAACATTTTATCTCTGTTCTGACGAGTGATGAGTCAAGTCCTCAGAAGTGTCTGAATGTGTGTGTAGAATAAAAATGCGAGCAATCTTTTGTTGTTGAATTTCCAGGTCACTCTGGCTGAAGCTGTGAGAGCGCATGAGCAGGCCATGGAGACCAATGCTCAGCTTGAGGAAGAAATGTCAGTCCTGATGTGTAACATTCACAAACTGACAGGCACAGTGCGGGAGCTGGAGCAAATGTTGTGTGATGCAGACATCACTTGTGGCGTGATAAAGCAGGTGCGTGAGATGGTTCTTGCATTAAGCAGGCGAGATAGACCTGCATTAATTTTTTGAAATAACGTGAAGAGTCGCTAAATGTACAGGGAGTGCAGAATTATTAGGCAAGTTGTATTTTTGAGGAATAATTTTATTATTGAACAACAACCATGGT
>JAQQZR010001271.1:0-11631 GCA_030068235.1 Notoglanidium macrostoma
AGAAGAGAAAAAGCAGATTGTTAGGTATGGTCATGGTCACCTAACAGTAAGGAACAGAGTATATTTTGTGCTGAGTGTTTCCACTGTTATGTTCATTTCACACAGATGTTTGTTTTAGAAAGCCAGTTGAGAGACACCAGCTTAATAAAGTTGAGGAATGTATAAAGGACATTAGACACCATATGCTTATCAATGCCCTTCTACTTAAGTCTAACAAAACAGAAGTACTACTAGGACCACATGCAGTTTGATAGATTCTTGTTCTTTAAAAAAAACAGGGCACTCACTCACACCTGAATATTATCCCATTGATTGAAAACATCTAACTCTTATTGTAACGGCGTTCCCGCCGACGAGGCATAGCTGGACACAAGCGCAGGTTGGGAGACAGCGGTAAAAGCAGAAGTGTTTATTTAAACCAAGTGTGACAGAGGTACAATAATGGCCAGCAAAAGAGTAGTCCAGGAAACAGACAGGGGTCAAGTGATCAGCAAACAGAGTGACACAGGCTAGGCAATAAACAATAATCCAAAACAGAGAGCCCAAAAACCAGAGTATCAAACATGGGAAATAAGGCTTGGCAACAGGGACAAGGAAACTAATACTAATTTAAACTAATGCTTCGCAAAGCATTGAGACTTTCAGAGTTCTTTTAAGCACGGCGTAATTGTTCGTGAATTGGATGCACCTGCATCCACTTAGCGCGACCTGGGTTGTGAGCCAGTGCGCACAGAAACTGTAGTCCTTGGAGTTCGCCTCGGAATGCGGAAGTGCACGCTTTGCACGCTTTGAGCACGACGGAGATGTGAAGGTCTGTACGCGTGAGTCCTCAAAGCACGATGCTCTGTGCGTGCCGCGAGGAGTGGATCATGACACTAATTCAAATTAACTGCTAATCCTAGAGCTTCACATACTTTTGTCACTCACAGATATGCAATATTGGATAAAATTCCTCAATAAATAAATTATCAGTATAATATATATTTTAGGACTTGTATTAAAATCTGATGATGCTTTAAATAGGTCATATTTATGCTGAAATAAAAAAAATTGTAAAGTGTTCACAAACTTGTAAGCGCCACTGTAGAAGTAAATTTTGATTACATGGTTACTCTGGATGGCCTTTTTGTTTCATCATGTGCAACAGTAAAAGACCTTGGTGTGATTATTGACTCCAGTCTTATATAGATAACATTAGTATTGTTATAGATAATATATAGTAATATATAGATAATATGAATAGGATAGCCTTCTTTCAACTCAGAATATTGCTAAGATAAAAAAATATATCACTTCATGATGCAGAAAAAATAGTTTATGCATTTGTTACCTCCAGGTTGGATTGCTTTAAGGTATTGCTGTCTGTATGTTCCAGTACATGCATAGCTACTAGTTAGTCCAGAATGCAGCAGTGACAGTCCTTACTAGAAACAGATGTTAAGCACATCACCCCTATATTACTGTATATGTATATGAATATGTATTGGAAATTAATGTTGCGACATTATTTTTCTCATGTAACTTGTTTTATGTTATTCAATATGTTTTGATTTTAGTATAATGTCTTGTGAATACTATATATATACACTACCAGTCAAAAGTTTGGTCACGCCTTCTCTTTCATAGGTTTTTCTTTTTTTTTTTGTTTTCTACATTGTAAAACAGTACTGAATACCTCAAACTATGAAACAACACATATACTGAATTATGTAGTAAACAAAAAAGTGTAAAAAAAAAATCCCAAACAAAATATTTTCATATTTTAGATTCTTCAAAGTAGCCACCATTTACCTTGACGATATTGTCGGCATTATCTTAACCAGCTTCATGAAGTAGTCACCTGGAATGCTTTTCCACAGGTGTGCCTTGTTAAAAGCTTATTAGTGGAATTTCTTGCCTTAATGCATTTGAGACATACAGTAAATAGTAAATGGAAAATTATAAAAATACAGTATTTTTTATAACAGCCCTATTGAACAACTGTAGTAATCCATATTAAGTCAACAACTGCTTAACTAAGTAAAGAGAAACATATATATATATATATATATAATGTATGTGTGTGTATGTGTGTGTGTGTGTGTGTGCGTGTGTGTGTATATGTTTACTATGTATGCTTCTCAAAAAAAAAAGCGACCGTACTCAGTAGACATTAAGCAGATGTCTTCTGTATTCGACTTTTCTTTAAGTAAACTGAATATTCCTTTACCTTATATGGGGTTTTTGCCAAGGATGCTATAGCAAAAAACTGGTTGTAACTAGGTTTAAGTCTATAAAAAGGGGCACCCTGCAAAGCGTGGGGTGCTTGCTGTTTGTCCTTTTCTCTGAGTGTAACACTGTATACTTTTCTGCTTCATTAAAAGGAGATTCTGAAGGACTACATTGAGTATTGTGAATTTATTAACAAATTTCCACCACTGTTACCAATCGAATTTTACATTGATTAATTATAAAATACTACTACTGAACTATAAAGCACCAAATTGTCTCTCACTGCAGTACCAGTAATCTTCTGGTTTTTTATGATACTTCTACTTCAATCAAAAGGTGCATGCTATTTGTTGGTTCCTCAAATAGTGAAGGCTACAGCAGGGGGCAAAGGTATCTCTTACAAAGATCCACAGTTCTGGAACAGCCTTCCAATTAGAGTTCTTACTCAGACACAGTCTCAGTGGTTAAGCCTAGACTGAAAACATTTGTTTAGTCAAGCCTTTTGCTAATAGTTTTTTCTTAGGTACAGGAGCAGATCTGGAGGGTTCACAGGGATACAATGTTTTAGTAAGCTGGGGTGTTTGGATGCTGTCAACCCGCCACACTCACACATTCACTCAGATTTAATAACAATGAAATGGCTGACTGCTTTATGTCCCAGGGCAGCCTCATTGTTACAATCTGTCTCGCCCTTTGAGTTATGCAGTTGTAGTTAGTCTAATTTACATATTTCTGTAAAGCTACTTTGTGATGTGCATTGTTAAAAGCATGTGTACAAATAAAATTTAAAGATTAAGAGAATCTGGAGAAATCTCTGTACACAAGTAACAAGGTTGAAAACCAGTATTGGATGGCTGTGATCTTCAGGCCCACAGGCAGCACTGCATTAAAAACAGACATGATTCTGGGGTGGAAATCACTGCATGGACTCAGGAAATTTCCAAAAACAATGCTTTGTGAACACAGTTCAATGAATCCACAAATGCATGTTAAAATGCTTCCATGCGTAGAAGAATCCATATATAAACTTGATCCAGAAACACTGCTGCGTTCTCTGGGCCCAAGCCCATTCAAGATGGACCGAGGTGACGCAGAAAACTATCCTGCAATCGAACAAATCAAAATGTGAAATTCTTTTACAAATCATGGACACCATGTCCTCCAGTCTAAAGAAAAGAGAGACTATGTGGCTTATCATCAGTGCACATTTCAAAGGCCATCATCTGTCATGGTATGGTGGTGAATTAATGCACATGACATGGATAGCTTTAACATCTGGGAAGGCACCATTAATGTGGAACAATATATACAGATTTTGGAGCAAGATAGGCTGCCATCCAGACAATGACTTTTTCAGGGAAGGATTTGCTTATTTCAGCAAGACAATGGCAAACTGCATTCTGTGTGTATTATATAACAGCATAGCTCCATAGTAGAAGAGTTTGGGTGCTAAATTGTCACCCATTGAAACATTTGCCATATCATGAAATGAAAAATGACAAAAGAGACCCCAAACTGTTGAGCAGGTGAAATCCTATATCAGGCACGAATGGGACAACACTTCACTTTCAAAACTCCAGCAACTGGTCTCATCAGTTCACAAAGGTTTACAAAGTGCTGTTAAAAGCAGAGGTGATGCAACACAGTGATAAAAACGCACCTGTCTCAAAATTTTTGAAATGTGTTGCTGGCATCAAACTCAAAATATGCATACATTTTCCAAAAAACTGAAAAATACTCTGTAATAACATTTGATATGTTGTCTTTATTTACATTGAATTAAATTTGGGTTTACATTATTCAAATGCAAATCATCACATTAAGTTTTTATTTTTTTACACAGCATCCCAACATTTTTTTGCAAATGGGGTTGTAAGTAAAGGAGCAGCTCTGATGGGTTCCTGGGCATAAATAATTTTTAGTAAACTGTCATGCGTTTATGGTATTTTTTTATTAAATGCATTCACCAAATGTATTAATCATTGAATAAGCATATGTATTCATCAGCATTATTGCACACATGGAATTATGTTTTACGTTTCTGTCATGATCTGCTCCTGGCCCCACACGCTGTGCTCTTGACAATCTCCGTCGCGCAGAAGCACATGCTTCCGCATATTGGCGTGAACTTCTAAGGACTACAGTTCCTGTGAGCGCATGCTCCCAGCCATGTCATAGGTGCATCCAATCTTCTACAAATCACGCCAGGTTTAAAATGACTCATAGTATCACCATAGCTTTGCGACGCATTAGTTTCGCCCCTGTGTATGCTATTACCAAACCTGTATTTCCCATGTTTGTGTGTTCTGGTTTTTGACTCTGGTTTCTCTGTTTTGGATTTTGTCTTTCGCCCAAACCTCTGTCTGCTCATCGCTCGATCCGTGTCTGTTTTTGGATTACTCTTTTGCCTGTCGTTTATTGTACCTCTGCCAATGTGTGTTTAAATAAGCCAAACCTCAGCCAAACCCCGATGACATGAAAGAATGCTTCGCTTTAACTGGGACGCAGCGGGATCATGGTATGATGGCACACCATGCCGTAATTTTTCTTACAACGTTTCTGGATAGAAACCCTAGCACCTTATGGTAAAGTGGAATATCCCAGAAGTGGCTTCCTGCTCCAGTGCCAGCTATTTTTTGAGAGCTTGTTAGAGCCCACACCAACTGACGACATATGGGTGAAGTGAATAGTCCGCTGGCTCAAATGGCCAGCATGCCAGTGGGCCGATTACCTCCTCAGTGGGGAACATCCAAGTGTCAGAAACTCTCAGGAATTTGGGGATTTGCTTAAACTGCTCCATCAGGCCACACAGAGAAAAAACCCCAAAAAGATATTTGGATTTTTCCAGAGATCCTGTGGCAGGCTGAAGAGGTGGCCTGCATTCCAGAGCTGCTGTAGCAGGCTGAAAAGACAGAGGCTGCTCCAGAGCCCCCTCCAGGGAGAAAAGGGGAGGCTTTTGCTCCGGAGCATGTGCCTGGCCTCGAGGATTATGTCGTCACTCCTCTGCCAAGGTTCGAGGATTATGTCATCAGTCCTCCACCAGGCTTCAAGGATTATGCTGTTGCTCCTCCACTAGGCTTTAAGGATTATGCCAAGTCCATGCCCGTGCCAGAGTCTAAGCCAAAGTCCAAGCCCGAATCCAAGTCCACACCTGTCCCAGAGTCCAAGTCCAAGTCTGCTCCGGAGTCCAAGTCCATGTCAAAGTCCAAATCCAAGTCCAAGCCAGAGTCCATGCCTGCGCCAGAGTCCATGTCCAAGTTTGAGCTGGCGCAAGAGCCAGAGCCTGTTCCAGCAGACATCACAGAGCCTGTTCCAGTAAAAGCTCCATTTCCTGATCTTGTCACGGTCATAGAACCTGTTCCTGCTCCAGTTCCAGCAACAGTCACAGCTCAAGTTACAGAACCTATTCATGCCACTGTCACAGCTCAAGACATGGAGCCCGTTTCTGTTCCTGTTCCTGTTCTAGTTGTGCACACAGAGCCTGCTCCTGTTCCTGTTGTGCTCACAGAGTCTGCTCCTGTTCAAGTCGCAGTCACAGATCCCATCCTGGTTACTGTGTCTCCAGTTTTGTTTCCAGTCAAGCCTGCTGCTATGCCTGAGTTCCTGCCTGAGTTCCTGCCCATGCCCTCTTTGAGTCAAAAGTTTGACATGGTTGAATCGAGTGCTATGTCTGAGCCTATGGGTCAAGGCCTCCCATGAAATAACTTTGTTGGGCGCTCCATGAGTAGTGCCTTTTTGCGGGTGTTCTGTCATGATCTGCTCTTGCTCATGCAGATGCATCCAATCTTCTAGAAATCACACCAGGTTTAAAAGGACTCATAGTATCACCATAGCATTGCGAAGCATTAGTCTAGCCCTTGTGTACACTATTGCCAAGCCTGTATTTCCCATGTTTGTGTTTTCTGATTTTTGAAAGTGGTTTCTCTGTTTTGGAGTTTGTCTTTTGCCCTATACTAGTTTACTCTGTCTGCTCATCGCTCTAGCCCTGTGTTTTTGGATTACTCTTCTGCCTGTCACTTATTATACCTCTGTCAGTGTGTGTTTAAATAATCACAAGTGTTTTACTATGCCGCCTCCTAACCTGCGCCATCCAAACCCCAATGATGTAACCGTTTCTTCATATATACACATTAATAACAGGGGTATTAATCATGGGATGATCTTTTGGATCATACAAGGCTATGGATCATGTAGAATTAACAGAAATAATTTATTGTATTGATTATATTTGTTCATAGTTTGATTTATAGTTGATTTAAACTTGATTGAATTATGCATTGAATGCATTAATCAGGATTATAAAGCACACATTATGTTTGTGTTATTTTATAGCCATGTTTTGACAGTAGAAACATGATCATAAGAGTATTATTCACAGAATAATAAGTTGTAATAACTACGTTAACTGAAATATTTTATAGATTGTACTTCTGGACACACGTGCAGGTAGGAGATGGCAGTAAAACAAACATGTTTATTAAACACAGAGGCAAAGGTACACAAATCGGTAGGCCATCAATATCCACAAACAGAATAAGGTAGGGCAAGTGGCAAACAGAGTAGGCAAAACAGAAGCATCAATCAAAATAAAAAAACAGGCAAAAAGTAGAAAAAACACTGTTGAACACAAGCAAAATCAGGCTTGGCAGCAGCAGACACAATGGCTAATCTAATGCTTCACAACATAGCAAAACTGTGAGTTCTTTTAAATGTGGCATGAGTGTTTATAAATGGGATGTGCCTGCATCCAATTTAAGGTCACGGGGTAGAATGCAAGTGCTTGTGAGAACTTTAGTCCTTGGTTGCAGTTAGCAGCAATATAGAGAGTGTGTTGCTGTGCCAGGCATGATGGAGAACATCAAAAGCACACAGAGCAGATCATGACAGAACCCGTAGGCTCAGGTGTAGAACTAGATACCATGATGCCAAACTTTTGCCTCGATGAGGGCGTGGGCAGGAACTGGAACAGACCCTGAGAATTGATCAGAAACAGGATTGCCATGGCTGGAGCAGGCTCTGTGGCTGCGGCTATAACAGGAGCAGGCTCTGTGGCATGAACTGCAGTCACAGCAGACATGGAGAGCGGGACTGGCTGGAGAACCAGAACATTAACCTTGACTAGAGTGGGCTTGAACCGGCTCTAAAATTGTGGACACTGGAACGACTGGATCCAAGATGGCGGCACGGCAGTAGCACGCAGCGGCCGCTCCGGATCTGAAATGGTGCTATTTTGTGCTATTTTGATTCTTGGCTCGACTCCGACAGCATATGGACACCAAAACAAACAGTGTTCATGTCTACCCATGACAAACATTGCTGAAACATTCAAAAACTGACCTGCAGGATGACCTGTTGGAGACGCTATGGATCCTCGGATTGCTGCGGAAACCAGGCCTCCAGTCCTTGGCGTTGCCTGATGCCAGCAGCTGGGGGAGGGTCTGCGGTAAGTGGTGTTGAGGAAGCGGAAGCACTGCAAGCGGGTGGGGGTCCGTGCTAGGCTAAGAGCTAATCCTAGCTGGCCGACTCTTCCATCTATCCTGCTGTCCAATCTTTGCTCTCTGGACAATAAACTGGACTACATCCGACTTCAGTGGACTACCCAGTGTGAGTTAAGTGATTGTTGCATCTTTGTTTTCACAGAGACATGGCTCAGTGACAGAGTTCTGGATGCCGCCATTCCGGATGCAAGCCCAGTTAGCCGGGCTAACTGCGTTTTGTGCCGACAGGAAAGCAGCTCTTTGCGGTAAGACTTGCGGTGGTGGCGTGTGTTTTTACATCAACACGGAAAGGCTGCAAGAACTCTGTACTAGTTTCTAGTTACTGCTCATCGCTTGTGGAGTTTGTGACTGTTAGATGCAGACCTTTTTATTTACCTCTGGAATTGACCGCCATGCTAATTTTTCGGAGTGTACAATTCCCCCAGAACTAATGCTAAAGATGTGCTCTGTGAGCTGTACAGAGATATTGGCGAGCCACAGAATGCACACCCCGATGGACTGTTTATTGTCCCCAGAGATTTCAACCATGCACATCTCAAGTCAGTGCTCCTGAAATTCCATCAGTATGTGGACTTTGCAATGAGAGGGACATACGCGCTGGATCTTGTTTACACAAACATTCCCATCATGTACCACACGGAGCCCAGCCCCCACCTCGGCTACTCAGACCACATCTCTGTTGTGCTAATGCCAGCATACGGACCGCTCGTCAGACACACCAAACTGGTTCTGAAGCAGGTGAGAACCTGGCCAGCAGGCGCCATCTCTGCTCTTCAGGACTGTTTTGAGCACACTGACTGGCATATGTTCAGGTAGGCTGCAACCAATGGCGACAACACCAAATTGGAGGAGTACACATCAACAGCGACCAGCTACATCAGCAAGTGTGTAGATGATGTCACTGCCTCCATGACCATCATTACACGTTCCGACCAGAAGCTGTGGCACCTTCAGAGCAGGTGACAAGGCGGCCCTAAGGACAGCAAGGGCCAAACTGTCTTGGGCCATTAGAGCAACAAAGCACGCACATGTTCAGAGATTCCACAGCCACTTTCAGGATAGTAGCGACACGCGGCGCATGTGGCAGTGCATCCAGGCCATCACTGACTACAGATACACTGACTACAGGACAACTACACCGGTATGTGACAGTGATGCCTCCCTACCTGATGCGCTCAACAAATTCTTTGCATTGTTTGACGCACAGAATGACGTAACAGCAAGGAAGACCACCCCTTCTCACAGTGACCAGGTCTGACCACTGCTGATGTGAGGAAAACTCTGTGCAAAGTTAACCCAAGGAAGGCTGCTGGACAACATCCCTGGGAGAGTGCTTAGAGAATGAGCATACCAGCTGGCAGATGTTCTCACTGACATCTTCAATATCACAATGAGCACTGCTGTCATCCCGAAGTGCTTCATTGCTCTCATGCCAAAGAAGTCTTCACTGTCTCTCATCCCATTGCACTCACACCCATCATGATGAAGTGCTTCGAGAGGCTCGTCATGAGGCACATCAAGACCCTGCTGCCTCCCTCACTGGACCCCCTGCAGTTCGCCTCTCACCCCAACTGGTCCACAGAAGATGTCATTGCCACCACCCTACATCTGGCCCTCACACATCTGGACAACAAGGACACCTATGTACAAATGCTGTTCATAGACTTCAGTTCAGCATTCAATACATCATTTCCTGTTTTCGAATCGTTTGCCAGGAGTTCTTGCTGCTGTCACTGGAGGCCATCCCCCTCAGATCTGCTGTAAAAACGTAGAAGATTGCTGCATTAGAGGTGCGCATCCAGTCTTTAGAGAAGGGTAGTGAGAATGAGAGTGGTGTAGTGTCTGTAGGGGAAAGTCTGGATGCCTCAGGCAGAGTTAATGATCCCCCAGCTCCGGCATTAGAGCCCTCACAGCAGGGCGAATGGGTGACGACTTGGAGGCATAATCGCAGAGCCAAAGCTAACGCTAAGGCTCGCCCACAGGAGCACCACTCCTCTCCGCCTCACGTGTCTAACAGGTTTCCTCTCCTCAGTGAAGCGCCAGCTGAGAAACATGAAAGAGATCTGGTTATAGGAGACTCTATCCTAAGGCACATGAAATTAGCCTTTAGGGGCACTAGCAGCTAGTTAGGTTTATACCGGGAGCCAGGGCGCTAGACATAGCAGGCAATTTTAGGGTTCTAGGCAAGCACAGGTTTTCTAAGATAGTTATTCATGTAGGAGCTAACAATATATGCCTTCATCAGTCAGAGGTTACTAAGTGTAACTTTGTAGAGGTGTTTAAATTAGCGAAGGAGATGTCCGATGCTATAGTATACTCTGGCCCCATCCCAATGAGGCATGGTGATGTACATTACAGTAGGTTATGGTCGCTGAACTGCTGGATGTCCAGGTGTCCAGGCTAAACTGACCGTATGCTAGCTGTCTGCACCCCGAGTTAAACAAAAATGTAGAAATGCTCAGGAAATTTGTTCTAATAACCTAATTAAATAAATCAAGATTATACTGAATGTACAGCCAGCACCTTTGAGCTAAAGCTAGGAATATTACATGTTAGATTTCTTACATCTAAAGCACTTATTGTTAATGAAATTATTACTGATCAGCAGTTTAATGTACTGTGTTTAACATAAACATGAATCAAACTAAATGAGTATGTAGCATTAAATAAAGCTAGTCCATCCGGCTATAGTTATATACATCAGCCTCATCTAACTGGCAGAGGAGGAGGTGTTGCAGTTGTTTATGATGATAAACTAGGCATCACACAAAAACCTGGACATAATTTTAATGCTTTTGAGATTCTCTATACTAACAACTTATGTAGTCTCTAAAAATAAGTCTGTCCAGTCGTTTCCGGTAATTATTATTTACAGACCCCCAGGGCCATATTCTGAATTCCTGCGTGAATGCACAGATTTCATCTCAAATCTGGTTGTCTCTTAGGAAAATACACTGATTGTTGGAGACTTTTATATTAATTTCGATAACCCAGAAGATGCTCTGAGGACAGCGTTCGTGTCCATTCTAGACTGAGTAGCAATTAATCAGAATGTAATGGGACCCATTCATGATGGTGGTCACACCCTTGATTTAATCCTGACTTTCGGATAAAGTATAGAAAATATTGACGCAGTTCAACAGTCTGAAACTATCTCAGATCATTATCTCCTCTTTTTTAAAATGTGTCTTAGTTATAATATATGCACTTTGCCATGCTATTGTGACAAACGAACATTCACGTCAGCTACTGCACAGAATTTTTTCAATGATCTCCCTGAACTATCAACTTTGATTACATCATCATTGAACTCCACAGAACTTGATCAGGCAACTAAATGCTTAGAGTGGACTTTTCGCGATACACTAGATAATGTAGCCCCACTTAAAAGGAAACTAATTAGAGAGAAAAAATTAGCACTTTGGTGACACATGTTCTTTAAAACAGTCCACTTGCAAATTAGAAAGTAAGTGGTGTCCAACTAAATTGGTAGTATTTAAATTAGCATGGAAGGAAAGCCTCCTGAGCTATAGGAAAGCCCTTAATGCTGCTCGATCAAAATTTTTCTCCAATCTAATAGAAGAATAGAACAAAAATTATCCTAGATTCTTATTTAATACTGTAGCAAAATTAACTAGGAATGAGACCACCACAGAAACGTCCATACCATCAACATTCAGTAGCAAGGGCTTCATGACTTTTTTCAATGACAAGATTGACAATATCAGGCAAAAAATACAAACTATGAATTTAAACCCAGACAATCTGATAAGCAACTCTGTAGACCAAGATAGTACCAGAAGTAACTGAACCTATGCTAAAAATACTAAACTCTTCCCTTAGAAATTGGCTATGTACCTAAATCCTTTAAATTAGCAGTTATCAAACCCCTAATTAAGAAACCTGATCTCGACCCCAGTCA
>JAQQZR010001272.1:0-11629 GCA_030068235.1 Notoglanidium macrostoma
CGCTCTCCCTCCTCGCTCTCTCTCCCGCCCCCTCTCTCGCTCTCTCTCTCTCCCTCCTCTCTCTCTCTCTCTCTCTGTTTCGCTGTCTGTCTCAGGGAGGTCACATTCTCAGCCTTGTATGAGCCATTTCCAGCGCGACTTACTTTTATCTCGTTTATACAACTTGAGCAGGTGTTAAGGACCCTGCTCAGCGGCCCAGCAGTGGGATTTAAACTCACACCCTACTGATCAGTGGTCCAGCATCTTAACCCACTAGACATTTCTCACTTCTCTGAATGATTTTCTGACCAATCAGAAAGCAGAATTTAATCAACCTTTAAACTAGTAACTTGTGACCTCATTTCCTCCTCTACATCATCTGTGGTGTTAGTCAGATCCTTCTGAAATCGATAAATAAATAAACAAACAAATGAATAAATATTTTAATTCCCTGGTATTTGAGAGCATAAATAATGAGTTCAGGCACTCCTGAGGTGTGAGCACAGAGGGCGCTGTTGGGCAATATTTCAAGCTGTATTGAAATCAGAATGTGTTTCCCTGCATATTCAGAGCTATTAAGTGCTAAATGGTAAATAAAATAAATGCTAAAATGTGCTGAGGTGCTTTCTGTCATAAGCTTCAGTTTGCACTTCATCCTGCTCAGGGTGGATCTGAAGTGTGTTCTGGGAATACTGCGGCGGGAATACACCATGGATGGGGGCCAGTCCTCTCTCTTTCACACACACACACACACCCCTAAAGGGTAAATCAGTTAAGCCATTCTTACAGTGGGAGGAAACCAGAAAACCCAGAGGAACTAGCGGAGAACATGTGATTCTCCTCACAGAGAGAAAGCTGAGCTCAGGATGGAACCTGGAGCGGCTACACTCAGCACCACCGTGACCACTGAGGATCTTTATCTCCACAAACAGAACTGTAGTAGTAAGTTAATAGTGTGAGTGCGCAGGCAATAACGCTGTTGTTATCCATCAGACTACTTTGCAAAGCTTTCTTTGAACAACATAGACACAAGCACAGTGAAAACACACTGTGAGTGTGTGTGTGTGTGTGTGTGTGTTTAACATCCACAGGGAGGCAGTAGAGAGAGAGAGAGAGAGAGAGAGTTCAGCATTCTACTCAGGAATGACTGCAGCTGAAAACCCATCAGTCTGACTGATGATGTCATCAGAGTGGGACAGGAAACCTTGGTGCTGTTTTAGCAGTGTGTGTGTGTGTGTGTGTGTGCTCTTGTGCAAAAAAAAAGTGCATCTTGGTAAATGGTCACAGATACAGCAAATACAAATACAGATTCAGTGCCAGCTGCTGTCTGCAGACTGATCTTTAAAAATACAACAGTTGCCAATCACTCGACTGCCATAGCTGATTACAGAACCTAATTGATCCGATCATCTTTAATTACAGCTAAGAGAAATTATGCAGCTAGATCATTTCTCTTATGAAGATAGAATGAATATTAAACATGATGGACAAATTCCCATTTGTGTGCACACATGCATGCGCACGCACGCACACAAAGAGTGCTCCTATAACGTCAAATATTAAAGCTTTGTTTCTCATGTAACTAATTTAAAAAAAAACCTTTGGCACTGTAACTGAGCTAGCTAGCTATTTCAGAGCTAAATTTAAGACATTTAAAAAAACAGAATTGTAAAAAGGCACTTTCTGCTAAGGTGTACATATCTGTAAACTACAGAATGGTTGATACTCAAAATGACGCACTAGTAATAGAAAGCAGAAAACAAATTCAGGTGTGGCAACTAACATGTAATTAACTAGCCATCACTAACTAGAGTCTATTTCCAACCAAATACTAAACACTCCAACCAACTACTTTACTAACACTAACTAGTATCAGATCTGTAGCTAATTAGCATACAACTGAGTAGCCAAGACACATCAGCCTTTAATCTGTAAACAACCAATATAGATCGGTTCAAGCTGCCAGGAAGGATATCGTAACTCAAATAATCACTCTTTACAACCGTGGTGAGCAGAAAAGCACCTCAGCATGCACAAAACATCAAACCTTCAGGTGGATGAGCTGCAAGAGCAGAAGACCACGTCAGATTCCAGTCCTGTCAGCCAAGCACAAGAATCTGAGGCTATCATGAGCACACCCAACCTGGACAGGTGAAGATTAAGAAATTCCATTTTTCCGTCCAGTTTCAGTGAGTCTGCTATCTGCCGCTTTGGTTTTAATGATATGACGATAATTGAAGATGTATGTTCATCAGAATGGCTGCATTTCAAAAATTGTACGAATAATTTTGGAATTCGAGGAACAGAAACGAGGTTAGCGATTCCTGCAGGTGTTTTTCTGATGGAAGCATCACCAAGCCTTCATGTAAATATTTTAATATAAGGCATAATTCAGACGGATGTCCTTGATACGAAGATGCATAAAGAAACCACTGAGACAAAAACTCATACGATGCACAGAATGTAGAACTGAATGCCTGAAAAACAGGGATAAAACTCATGACTAAAATAATGAGGGCAGGTTAGAGCGAGAGATGAAAATTAAAGAGCGAAGGTGAAAATTAAAACCTTCTGCGCACCGTGCCGAAAGAAGAAGATGTCCTTAATTATCTTTTGCTCTCCAAAGGTTGATGACTCATTCCAGTGTGGGACGTAAATTATCTCTGAACTCAAAATCATGCCAGTTACTGAGTCCCTTTGGTAAAATAGATCGGTATTAAATATGGCAGTGAGGAAGTGTGAAGTGTCAGTTACATATTGAGGATAAAAAAAAAAGATGAACAGAAGAATCTGTGGGTTGAAATGCGAATTTTGGTCATTTTTCAGATCTTTTTTCATCTATAACATGTCTCGTCTTAAACTGTAGTAAATAAATTGGTAGAAATATGTTTATTTCACTGTTTTTGTCCAGTCACAACAAGCACATGATCTTAAACTTTGAAGACGGTTGTAGCTCGGTTGTAAAATTTTTAAATAATACTTGTCAGAATATCAACAATCCACTGGCAAAAAATGAACAGTAATAGCTGTTTCTATCATCTGTATATGAATCAGTTCATGTAAAAGAAAAAAGAATCACAAATCTCCCCTATTATTATTATTATTATTATTATTATTATTATTATTATTACGCTATTGTTATACTGTTATTTTGAATCGTCAGAAGCAGTAAAATGCTCAAAACTGGCAGTAATTTCTGAGCTGTACATTCATCTTACGTACCACTGCTATGTGGGCGGTTGCTAGGCTACATCAGATATCCATAGTGCAAATATCTTTTTAAAAAATTGCTTGCAAAAGGACATTTTTTTTTAAAACTGTTTGAACTGATGGACTGTTTGAACTTAATGGACGAAACAGACAAATCCGGTCTCAGTACCGCCGCTACCGCTATGACAGGAGCAAACATTCACTGAAAGTTATTTTTACTGTTTATTATTTTAACAAAAATGTCTGAACCCTTCAGCGTTCTAATGTTAAAAAGATCATCTGATTTCTGAGCTGTGGGTCAGTTTTAAATACAGCATATGTGAGGAATTTCTGCTCCTGTCCTGACTCTTTTATAATGTCTTTCCAATGCACTTGAACATGAGCCACGATAATAAAGAGTGCTAGAGAGTGAGTAGCATGCCCGCGGGGTAGGAATGATGGAGTGATGGAGGAATTCCGGGTGTCAGTGGAACGGAATGAAGTGGTAGAATTTAATTTAATCGTCGCTCGGATCACACTGCGAACGTTCCGCTCGCATCCGCTGCACGTTGTCGTTTGTCATCATGTAACACTGGTTTGAACTCGGTCGCTTTACAGACTGGAAAAAAAGAGAACGGGGTCCGAGAAGCCATCTTCTAGTGATCGTTTTGGGTTGATTCTTGGCAAATTCAGATTTTTATAAATCAAACGTTTGCTGTGTTTACACATCCAGAGCTTACAGTGAAGTGGGCAGGTTAGACCATAGGATTTTAACTGGGGTGGCATGATAGTGTGGACATGAGGAGCAACGTTTACTTTTAACGTTATCATGACTAGGAGAAGCTCCTGAGTCCCGTCAGATATTTTGGTGTGATTGGACACAAACAAAAAGATTTTTTTATACATTTGGAGATAATGTGAGCTTAAGCTAACTCCTGCCAACATCACTGACTAGTCCTTTAAAGTTAGACGAAATATGATAGACGGAACTGTAAATTAACCTACAATATTTTTGGGCTGACAGGGTCTGGTATGAAAAAATAATATCATTACAGGAAAACGCACGTTGCATGCATGTTTCTTTTCATGACCGTATGATGGAAATGAGTTGAGAGATCTCATGGGGTTGTGGCTTTTATGTCAAAAGAAAAGAAAAGAGGAGAAAAGAAAAGAAAAGAAAAATCTTTTAATGAAGCAAACTCCGCAGGATGCCATCCATACACTCGTTTATTTCTGAACAGACAGGAAAGGCTGTAATTAGCACGTATACCTGGGGAGGGAAGCAAAAGAAAACCAAGAAATACAGGGGTGAAAAGGAGATGAAAAGAAGCACAGCGGAGGCATCCAACCCTCACCTGCCTTTCATAAAGGTAAGTCTGATTTGACTTAGCGTCTTATATTAGTTTTCTTTCCATCAGAATGAAGCAAAGCGAGCGAAATCAAGAAAGAAGGAACAAAATGGAGCGTAAATTTCAAATCTGAAGATAACAATATGCTTACATACTGAAGTTATAGCTGTCTGTCTGTATTAATTCATAATAACGCTGGAAACTAACCAGAGATCAAAATCAGCTGAATAAACGACTGGGCAGGATGAAGGAAGGAGGAAAAACCTCACAAAGGTTTAAAACATCGCAGAGCGCTGGTGTGGAGATGTGGAGCAAATGGCCACATCATGTCAATGTGAGACAAAATGGCCAACTGAGACCGGAGCCCAGGTAATGAGTTCACACCCACGGGAGGAAGCGGAGGACTAAAGCCGAATGAGAAGCGAACGACAAGGAGACTTACAATGAGGAGGAGGCCTGCTGAAAGAGAGAGAGAGAGAGAGAGAGAGAGAGAGATCTGTTTTGATTGACAGAAGGAAAGATTTAGAAGATTTAGACAATTGGAATGGAGGGGGAGACTGAATTCAGAGTGAGATAGAGAGAATGATAGACAGAGAAAGACTCTGAATTAAAACAAACAGAGATTTGAAAGATAAAAAGGACACTGTTGGGAGAGGCAGAGAAAAAAAAATCAAGACTGAAAGAATTTGAGAGAAAAGAGAGAGTGTGAATAAGACTACAAATCTCTGAATTGAGAGACTGTGCAAGAGACCCCGAGATGATGTAAAGAGAGAGAGAGAGACGGAAAGCGAAAGAAGGCATGAGAGAGAGAGAGAGAGAGAGAGAGAGAGAGAGAGAGAGAGAGAGAGAGAGAGAGCGCAAGGGGGAGAGAAGTCATAGAAATCTGGAGCCTTTGGAATTTTGGACATAAGATCTAAAATTAGAAAAGATAGAAGAAGACATGGAGAATAGAAGAGAGACACTGAAATGGTACAAAATGAGAGAGAGAGCGACAGATAGTAAGACAGTGACAATTGAGAGACTGAGTGATAGACACAGAGAGAGATAGAGACACAAGCTGAGAGGGTAAGAAAGACAAGGAAAGGGTAAAGAAATGTTCTGAATTGCAGAATTAGAAAGAGGGTTGCATGAAATAACACTAAAGTACATTCACATTACAAACCTCATCGCTCAATTCCGATTTTTTGCTCAGATCAGATTTGCCCATTTTGACGGTTCACATTCATAATTACAAGTGACCTGTATCTAACTGTAATGAGAACACATCTGTCCTCTGAAACGTCGCGCATGCGCATGACACGTCATCTGCGTCACCAACAGCAAAAAAACATATTTGTGAGACGACTCTTGGTATTAAAAACGAAATCTAGTAGCTAATGTGTGCATCGCATTTTGCTCTTGAGGACAGCAAACAGTTGGTCAGCTGTAGCTCTCCTTCATTGTTGTATTACTGCGCTGTAGGTCTTCTGACGATTAGCGCTACCTTGATGAAAAGTGCTACCGTAACGTGAATAGCAGAGAATGAACCCGATCTGTAGAGCTGTAGCCCTTACCCTAACTTTAAGAATTAAAGCTTAAAGGTGACCCCAACATTTTAACCTTAAACCTAACGTGCAACCGCTAAGTCGCATATCTCGACAGGTAGCACAAATGGACAGAACAGCGTGCTGGCTGATGACGACACGTTCGGTGCATGCGTCCATTTTTGTCTGGAGTTTGCATTTTCACCTCGTGCCTGTGCTGGTTTCTTCCGGGCGCTCCAGTTTCCTCCCACAGTCCAGAGACATGCAGATTACGTCAACCGGCTAGTCTAAATTGCTCGTAGGTGTTAACGTGAGTATGAATGGGTGTTTATCTCTGTGTTAGCCCTGCAATAGCTTGGTGACCTGCCCAGGGTGTACCCTGACTCTCACACGAAGTCAACTGGGATTGCCTCCAGCTTCCCTGCGATAATTAACAAATAAGTGGTGTAAATAATGGATGGAGAGATGGATGACCTGAGAGAAAACACTGCAACAGAGAGAGAGAGAGACAGAATTATAAACTGTGTGAGAGAAAAACCTAGAAAATACAAAATTAAGGAAGTTATCATTTTGAACAGTGCGCTGTTATGAGGAAAAAAGGGGATGACGCGGAGGTGAAGAAAAAAAGCGTTTTTGTGTTTTCTGCCAAGATTGTTATTTTTATACCACAGGACACTGTGACTGTTATCTCGTTTATACCATGGCCACAAAGGTGCTCTATCATTCCTCTCAGCATTACAAAATACACAGGTTTGCTCTGCTGCCCCTCATCCCCCTCCACGGCTTTACAAACAAATTCAAGCCGATGTTCAATTTGATTAATTATCATTCATTTTTCTTAATTTCATTTGGTGCTGAAATAGCGAAAAATGACAGTGTCTAGCCCAGAGTGATATTTATGCGCGTCGTCATGGTTACACACTAACATACATTACATATTACAGGGAACATTGAGAGAGAATTCAATTTTTGACCGGATCTACTTTAGAGGCACCCTGATATGAAATGGATGCTCATCTACCAACCAATTGGAAATAAGCATTTTCCACTGCATAATTAGAGTTAGAGAAGGAGAGAGAGAGAGAGAGTACTGATGAAGAGAAAGAGAGAAGATAAGATGAGACACTGAACTGAAACAGAAAGAGAGAGACCCCAACCTGATATAAAGAGAGGTAGAAAGAGAGAGAATAGGAAATAGAGAGACAGAGAGACAGAGAACAAGACATAGAATGAGACAAGTAGAAGAAGACTGGGAGAGAAAAGACTTAATTGAAGGAGAGAGAGAGAGAATGATTATATACACAGGCTAATAACATGTACCCACAATAATAATAGCTTTCCTCTGTATGCGTGCGAAAGAGAATCTATTTCGGTCCATTCACACTTGTGGGCATGCTGTTATAGAAAATTAATCAGTGACAGGATACTGGATGGTGTAATGCAGACTGTCTGGGGAGGATCTATAAGTGGCATGGGGTAGCAGCTGCCACCCCTAAAAATTTCCTTGCACCCCAGCTGCCCAGCTAGTCGGAACTATGAGGAAATTAAAATAATGCGAAAAGTGCAAGGCTACTGGAGTTCATATACAGTGTTTGCTAGCTAGCAATGTGGCTGAAGTCTCGCTAGTATTGATTAAAAGTTTGTCAGGGCTAAGGCAAAGGCAAATCTCTTCACTGGGAGATAGCAAACAAGCTAATTAACACAGTCTATCTAGGAGAGAAGTTGTGAGATTGGGAGCGAGATGTGAAATAGACAGAAGGTGGAAAAAACAGATTTTATCCCATAAAATAAGAAAGAAACAGCCTTGCCACAGTGTGTTTCCAAGAGCCATGCGAGGACACAGGGTTGGAACAGATCGAATTCACCCAGCTGCCATTAGCAGTCCCTGCTGTTGCCTTTTTAAAAACAAACAAACTATTATTAAAAAAAAAACTGGCCACAAGTGATGGGCATATGTTCAATGAAAAAAGATGTATATGAAATATGTACAAATAGACAAAAATGAAGATATGGAAGGAAAACAATCTTCCTCTGGAATTAACCTAAGCACAGAAACTGTGCACCAGGAGCTTCATGGGGTGGATTTCCATGGCGGAGAAGCTGCATGCAAGCCTTATAGACTCTGGAGCAGTGGAAACGTGTTCTGTAGACAGGAATCACGAATCACGCTCCTCTGTCTGGCAGTCTGATGGACAGGTCAGGGTTTGGCGGACACCGGGAAAACGTTACCTGCCTGACCGCACTGTGCCAACTGTAAAGTTCGGTGGAGTTGGGATAATGGTATGGGGTTGTTTTGCAGGGGTTGGGCTAGGCTCCTTAGTTCCAGTGAAGGGAAATCTAAATGTTTCAGCATACAAAGATATTTTGGACAATACTATGCTTCAAACTTTGCAGTTTTGGGAAGGCTCTTTCTGTTCCAGCATGTCCCAGTGCACAAAGCAAGGTCTGTAAACACATGGTTGGGGGAGTTTGGTTTATAGCTGGAAGTTATAATAGAAACTTCTATAAAAATGCTTTGATTTAAAATGATCACACTAATAATGCCCCTGAACAGAATACTCCTAACTGTGTCATTCAGATCCAGAGAGAGGGGGGACGACGGCAACAGTGAATTAAGAGAAGGGCACACACACACACACACACACACACACACACACACACACACACACACACACACACACACACACAAACAAAAGTGTACCTAAAAGCCAGCTCAATACCTCTTGGGACACTGAACATTCTGAAAGCTAAGCCATGTGAGCAACAGGAAGAAAAAGCAGGCCAGTGAATAAATAAAGAAAAGAGCAAGAGAGAGCAAAAATGACCAGTGGCCTCGCATCATTGACTAAAATCGTCGACACACAAAACAATGTGAGCAGAAAACACACACGCTCACGCACACGCACACGTACACACACACACACACACACACACACCAGTGTTCATGGGGTGAGGGAGTACAAAAACAAGAACTGAGTCAGAAAATTAAAATGCCTCCAACTGTGAGGAAAAATATTACTGAGAAAGAGAGAAAGAAAGCGAGAGAATATTGTGCTATTTTGAATTCATGTGTTTGTGTGTGCGTGTGGTCATCTCCAAAATTATTAGCACCCTATTATTAAAAATAAGCAAATCTTAATCAAATACATCACATGATGAGTGAAAATGTGGGCTTAAGCATATAAAAATTGCTGTATCATTTTCATTTAACACAATATATTTTTCCCACAGGTTTCAATTAGTGCATGTTTTCTGAAAAACTAAGTCTATGTTTCAAAATTATTGGCACCTTTGATTAAAAATAAGTCATTCTGACAGAACTACTACTGAATTCTACAGAATGAAGGACACATGTAACAAATGAACATTCAACATTTGGGTTTAAACAAAAACAAAAACTATACAGCGTCTGTATAAAACAAAATTGTTGGCACCTCCTTCAATACATTTTTGCTAAAGTTGCCAGCAAAAAGTCCTTCCTGCGATGTAAAGATTTGTAGGATTCTAGATCAATCTAATGTTGATGCAGAACATTTCAACCTGCTTTATATTATTAGGTTTTGTACGTATGTGCCAAACAGTACATTGCAGAATCAGTTAATATGTTAGGGTTAATTCATCTATGGCCCAGGCATAACCTTCTGGCAGAGGTGACCCTGTTTTGGGATAAAATAGCCTGGTGCTTTGCACAATTCAAAATGGCATCAATCTTCAGAAAAGCCTCTGGATCACGAGCCACAAGCCATACCCAAGGCATCACTGATCCACCTCAAGAAGGCCTAAGCATAACTTTGGACTTATGCACAAGTTATGAATTAGTTATGCATTAATCATTCAAATGAACAAATAACCAAAAGTGAATAAGACTAAAATGAAACCAAATATAAGAAAAATACAAAACAATTACATTCCAACATATACAGACTTCCTGGACTCTGTATTTATGATAGCACAAGTAGACTTTAGGTATAACGCAGGTTTATCCTTAATTCATTTGGCAGTAAGCTATTTTTTTCTCCTTCTCACCCAGTTTCTGTCAAGGCCAGTTATAAAGGGAGCCATGGCTTCTGTGTCAGTAATTTCTGTGACTTTGTGAAATTGTAGGCAGAAAGGAGAGGGCAGAATTTTACTGAAGCAGTTCTTAGTACAAACCTAAAGTGAGCTTGTCCACTGAAGCAAGTGAGACAATATTACATATTTTCAAAACCCATTAGGCTTTTCCTCCTTATTACAATGTCTTTTTCAGTTACATCACCACAAATACACAAGGATGTGATATGTAAATAAATATTAAATTATTTATGGAGGATGAAAATTTTGGCTTGGAATGCAGAGCTGTAAGGGAAAAGCTGCTGACTGAAAATCTGAAAATTAGCATTACTTCAGCAACTACAAGGGCCTCGAAAGGGTAAAGATTTCTCTAAAGCAAAGGAGATGTATGAAGAAGAGGTTCCTATATACTCCATCTTGGAAACATTGTAATCTTGCCTCAGTTTAAACAACTGCTGTGTCATAGTAATGAAAATGTGCATATCCTTATAATTCCTACATAAATCTGTTAACATGTTGTAAGCTTTATAACACACACACACACATACTTGTACACTTGTGAGGACCTTGACATGGGACAGCCTTGTGAGGACCACCCTTTCTCCTAGGGTAATTGTAAAGTAAAACACTGCAACCCCTTCATCCCCTCCCCCAAATTCCCTCAGACACACACACACACACACACACACACACACACACACACACACACACACACACACTTTGAACAGATTAAACAACCCATCATGCACTAATTATAAAATATCTTCATTATCATGACTGAGATTCATAAAGATCTAATATACAATAACTAGCTACTTTAATAGGAACACCTGTTCCCCTGCGCATACATGCAATTATGCAATCAGCCAATCATGTGTCAGCAGCTCAGTGCATCAAATCATGCAGATACAGCTTTGGTTAATGTTTAGACAGGAAGGAGATAACCACTCATTGCAACCATGGTGAGCAGAAAAGCATCTCAGAATGCACAACATAACAAACCTTGAGGTGGATGATCTACAACAGAAGAATACCACATCGGGTTCCACTCCTGTTAGCCAAGAACAGGAATCTGAGGCTACAGTAGGCACAGGCTCAGCCAATGGGGACAGTTGAAAATTGAATAAACATTGCATGGTCTGCAAAGTGGCCAGTGAGTATGCAGTATAGCTCCCTTCAAATATATGAAATGCACTGAAATAAACTTGGAATGTTTAAAACAAAAAGTAGTTAAGATTTATAACAGTGTGATACAGTGGCAGGTCATAAGTGCTCAATAAACTCATAGTGTTTATTAGGGCACATCCACATGACACCGTCGAAATTCAAGGCATGGGTCAACACCTATGGGGCATTATAATCATAGGGTTGTCCATAATCATAAACCAAGACAAGGGTTTATGAAACAAGGGTAGTTCAGAGCACCAGATAAACTATTCCCCCACCTTTGGAAAAATAAAACACATCCATCCATCCATCCATCCATCCATCCATCCATCCATCCATCCATCCATCCATCCATCCATCCATCCATCCATC
>JAQQZR010001273.1:0-11628 GCA_030068235.1 Notoglanidium macrostoma
GGAGATGGGCTTTCCTCAGCCTTCGCAGGAAGTAGAGACGCTGCTGGGCTTTCTTGGCTATGGAGCTGGTGTTGAGGAACCAGGAGAAGTTCTCCGCCAGGTGAACACCAAGAAATTTAGTGCTCCTGACAATTTCCACCAAGAACACAAGTTTTAAAAATCAGAGTTCATTCAATATTGTCATTTCTTTGAGTACTCTGGGTGAAAGAATTACAGTGACCGATACTGTTGGCATGGAATACTGTTAAAATAAATGATAGTTTATACGGCATAATTTATTTAAGTTTTAAAGTGATAATTCAAGATGAGTCAAGTTCATTCTGTTATACATAATAGAGCAATGTTAAGTGCTTACCTGTTACTTATTTACCTTATGTTTTTTTGTATAACCTAAGGTTGTTCGTTGTGTCGTGGAAAAACTCCAAAAAACGTCCATAAGAATAAAGTGTTAGCAGAAAAAATACATTTGAATGCTGTATTATACTAGAATACCTAACCACTGAGAGCGGGGTGGGGGTTCGCCGAGAGTGATGTGCCGGGATCGGTGTGCCGAGAGCGGTGTGTGAGGAAGCGGAAGTGCGGCGAGCCGGCCCCTAACAACCAAAATACTTTCCAACGTCTCTGTATTTATTATCGGAGTGCACATTCCCCCCAGCGTTAAAAAGCTTGTATGTAGCACCTTGGTCCTGGAGAAACGCTGTCTCGTCTCACTGTACACTGTATTACATGTATAGGGTTGAAATGACAATAAAAGCCACTTGACTTGAGTTATTGCTTCTGATCATACTCTCATCATTTTCCCAGGCTTTACTGTACCAGGCTCTGGCTATGACCTCACTTGCTCTCTCACACATTCTTTGTGGATACCATTATAATAATTTCAACATAGATTAAATAAAGAAATTATGAGAGACTGAATACTGCTATAATCATTTCAGTATAGGTGAAATAATATACAATATGAGGGACAGCTCCCCTGTTGACACAGCTGCACAGAAAAAATATCCTGCAGTTGTTACCTTAAAAATTCTTGACTTCAAAAATAATGGCATTTAATCTTTCTGATTGAAATAAAAATGTTACAATGAGCAGTAAACAGTAATAAACTAAACAACGGCAATATTTGGCGTGACGACCCTTTGCTTTTTTCCTTAAATAGTAGTCCGAGGTACAGTGTGTGCAGTTTGACAAGGCAATGAGCTGAAAGTTTTTCTGAGAATCTTGGAGAATCTGCCACAGCTCTGCTGGAGACTTTGACTGCCGCACTTTTTTTTTTCTTTTTTGCAGCAAAACACAGGAGCCTTCATTATGTTATTTTTTTTTGCCTAAAACATGACATCATACAAATGCAAATACACATTATTTTTTGGAAAAGAAATGTTGGGAAATCTAAAATGTTTTTTTTTGTACTGACTCAGTAATGCAGAATTCATAAATAAATATGCCTTTAAGACTTTAGCACAGTATTGCTTCTACATAGGGCCTATAATTGGCTCACTGAATAAAAGATCTGTACATACCCATTTGTATGGATTCTCCAATGTGGTTGAAGTGTCCAATCTGACAGTTAAAGTCTGAATAAATGTCATCAGCATGACACTGAAAGTGAAGCTCATGTATACAGATAATCTGTGCAACAACAAGCATGTATGTGAAAAAAAAATGAGTAATATTGTCTCAGATGTCCTCTGAAGGGCTCAGACTGTAATTATCTCATTCATTATAATTATAAAACAATTGCAATAATATCATTATTATAATTATATGATCATATGATATAGAAATGACTATCAGGAAATTGTAACAAGTACTGCATAATGTAAGTGTTTATTAGAGACAGTCACATGTTACATGGGTGAAACATCACTTCATTTAATTTTACTGACTCATTAACTGGGAATAAAATGAAGACAGAACAGACAGTGATACTGAACTCTTAAACACCAGGTGGCGCTGTCACACTCAGGGGTGAGAATATTCAATTATATAAGTAAATAATTACAAAGTGCTTCTTTTTTTTTTTGTAAAAAACAGAAACAGTAATTACAAAATTTGGTCAGTATATTAGGTTAGACTTCTGTGTTGAAATCCCGTCTAACGCTGAGATTCAGGGTTTTGTTGTTGAAGTGCCTTGTTTTTAAGATCCACTGCTCTCATGTGACTGTCGACCCAACGGGCCTGAGGATCCGCACAGACTGTCCTAATGACATTCTGCGCTTTATTTACCATCTTAAATCTGTAACACAAAAAGAGGGACACAAGGAAGCATCATTAGTACACAACAATCAAAAAGCAGCGGGCAGCAAATGATTCTAACACTGATGAGATTAGTACACTATATTTGCACCAAGCAGGTAATACTCACACAATAGCTGGTTTGGCGTTTGTGGGGCAGTCCTCTCTGGTCTCCCAGTAGGACACGATGTTCTTTAGTGGGATCGGCACTGTAATTGTGCTAAAACAGCAGCGACTCTTGTGGTCCATACTGATAGGAGCTGATATAAAACATGGTTTATAGTTTTGGAAAATTATTATTATTATTATTATTATTATTATTATTATTATTATTATTAGTAGTAGTAGTAGTAGTAGTATAAATCATATTGCTCCCTATAAGACAATACAGATGTGTTCACACTGGTCTATATTAGAAGAGAAAAATTAGAGCGTTCTGTATTTAACAGAGTGATTTAATACTCACCACTAAACACCAGATAAACGGAGCAGAGCGGCAGCAGAAACAGCAGAGCCGTCAGGTTCCTCATTCTAGCAGAACGTCTGATTTCACACAGAGACGGAGCGGAGAGAGAGTTCCAGATCCAGGAGAGAGGAGTCGAGTGCTGGAGGAGTGAGCTGCTCTCTGTCTTATATACACACTGAGAGAGAGAAGGACCTGTGTGAGGGAAATTTCCTGCAGTTTCTGAGTATCAAGGTTCCTTTCTTTTCTCTTCTCTTTTTCCTGAACATTACTTCTATGAAAGTCTTCACTATTTACAGACATTGCTGAGAATGTCTTGATGATCATTTGGGCATATAGATTGAGAGATAGAAATGCATATCTTAAATCTGAATTACAACTAATGTAAACGAAAACAAAAAATAGTTAGTGAGTGTTTTTGCTCATTATTTCAAGAGATTATGAGGCTATTTCTTCTTCATAACTTATAATAACGGCTAACACACTGTGTTTGTGCACTAGACAAAAAGTCACCAAGCCACTGGCGAATGTTTTCGAGTATGAGGTGTGTGTGTGTGTGTGTGTGTGTGTGTGTGTGTTCTGTCCTCACATTGCACATACAAATATTATGTGAATCTGGATTGTGTTTATTTTCTTTATGCTTTGCTACAATGGGACACATTGAGCATCTTGTTCTATAAGGAGGGCAAAATGACGGCTTTATTGTGAACTGATCACCTCCTCCGTGTCGTTCCACCATTAACCAGATTGAACCTCAGTCTCGGTCAGTCTCAAACAAAAAAACAGTTAATGTGTGTTTTGGCTCGTTATTTCAAGAGATTATGATGTTTTTTCCACTTGATAACCTAAAGTGACAGCTACAACACTGTGTTTGTGACAAAAAGTCACCAAGCCATTGGTGTATGAGGTGTGTGTGTGTTAAACATAACTACACGCCAGACAAAATAGTCCTGTAGGAAGTATGGATTCTTTTCTATTTTTTTCTAGTTGTTGAATCTGTATGTCCTCTAGATGTCTATGAATAAACGACTAATAATCTGGACATAATATCAGATTATCCAGGACTTCTGATTTGTGAATCTGTGCACATCTTTTGTTTAGTCCCTGAAGAAAGAGCTGTAGATAAACGGCATTTACATTTACTCACAGAACAAAATGTGCAGAAAGATGAAATTGTCAGGAATGTTCTTCAGACTCAGTTCCCAGTAAGCCGTGACATATCAATCTGAAATTCTGTGTAATAATTTTGAACCATAAAAATAGTAGGGAATATTTTGTTGTGTCTGGTAGAAGGAAGTGATGTAGGTGGCAGTCTGAATACCGAGAATAATACCTAGAAGGTTAGAACAGAGAACTCCATTTTTATGAGAACAGTTTGTGAAAATGTCAGAAATTATTATAAATACGGAATTTGTGCTTTCACATTCAGGAACTCTATAATATTCCTGTAAGGTGATTTTTTTCTTTTCCAATATCAAAGTTCATGGCAGTTTTATTATGTCAAACATTACAAATTAAATTCAAATGATTGGCCGTAAGACATTTTATTATTATTATTATTATTATTATTATTATTATTATTATTATTATTATTATTATTATTATTATCATCTAGCAGGAATCTGTGGCATAAATATTAACCTCCACTGGGTCAATATTTTGTACAAGCGCCTTTGGTTGTACACAGCTGCAGATCTGGATCCGGATGTTTTTGCCCATTTCCTTTGCAAGTTTGCTCAAGCGCTGAGAGACTGGATGGAGACTGTTGGCAAACAGTAAATTCCAGGTTTATGCCAGACTCCCAATTAGATTGAGGGCTGGGTTTCGACTGGGTTAAGGGTAATTTTCTTAAAATAAAATAACATTTGATAAATCCCAGGTGGGAAAATATGGGAAACAAGGTTTAACTCTTAAAGCCACCACTGTCAGAAAAGAGCACTGGCTCAGGCACTGCTGGGAGCTGAATCCAGACTCTGCTGTTTACTAGACAGCTGTTTTAACCAATCACACTGTTGAAGAGTGAAACCCAGGCCCAGTCTCTTGCAGAATGGAACATGTTTTCTTTGGATACATGCCCTGCTTACCCTGTATTTGGCTTCCATCCATCTAGCCATAAGCTCAGTCCCTACCTTCCCATGTTTGCTGAGGCTTCAACATATATTTTGGTAAATAATATGACACTTTTATTTCTCTTCTTGACACTCTTCCATAAATCACAGCTTAGTGGAGGGTCCAGAGCATGGCCGTCTCCCATTATACCTGGCCTCCTTCGGTGTTACCATGACTACCCAATATTCCCAGTGCCGACCAAAGGAGGATGAGCCTTGTTTATCATTACAGGAAGAGACTCACTTCATATCATTGCATAACATTTACAGTAATAAAATATTACTACTACTACTAATAATAATAATAATAAAAACATCTGTTACAATAAAACTCTAATATGTGTGTAATACTATACCTATATGTTAAAACTTTAAATATAATCAACATTCACTGAACATTCACATTTCTGCAATTAACTGAAATGAAATCAAGCAGCCTGGAAGAAATTTATATTAGATATTAATTTAACCATGTAGGCTACAGATTTCTGTAGATCTCAGATCTATTCTCCTTTATTAAGTCAACATACTTGTATTTGTGTCTTTTCTCACAGATTTAAGAGTATAAAAATTAAAATAAAGTTCTGTGCGTATCCTACAGCCTTTTGGGTCAAGGGTCATGAAGATGGTGGATCTTAGAAGAAAAAGCAAAATCATTTGGCATTTCAGCACAGAAAACTGTTTCTTAGGTTAAAACGGAAAGCATATTAAATATATGGCAGAATTGTGCAAACTGTGTCAAAGAAGCTTTTTGTAATTCTGAAACATAGAGTCAGTAGCATGCAGGAGGAGGAGTAATAGCTCTGAGCCTCAGTGTGACAGCGCCACCTGGTGTTCAGCATGCTCCAGGTCTTACAATGCAATAAACGAAGAGAGGAAAAGTGAAGCGAGATCATAGATGCCTTGATGGGGTTTTATGTGATTTATGTATGTTTTTTAAAAATATTTTCAACAGGTTGATGCTGATGTATTTTTGTTTGTTTGTTTTTCTCTTTTATGTCTGTGTATTGCTGGAAATACAAAAAAATAAATTATAAAATGTTTGTTTATAAAATGAAGCTCAACTTTGTTTGTTAAATGCTTGTTTGTTACTTAAGCTGCTGATACAGAATATTAGAAAATTTGGAATTATTTTATGGATTTGGAATATACTGAACATTTTCTAGACCTTGTAAGAATTCGTCTCTAGGAAGCTTCTCAGGCCAACAGCTTAATATGTAGTCAAGTCTACTGTGGTCATAGAATATTAAAATATGTTTAAGATGGATTTGGAGAGGAATTTTTTCATGTTATTGAAATGTCATTTTTTGATGTCATTAACATGTATGATACGAATAGATAATGTTTTAAATAGGATGGAAATAAAAGCCGAAAGCAGTAAATACGTGTCACAAATGACCAGACATGTCATAATCAGTTTTGATAAAAAAAAAAAAAAAAAAAAAAGGTTATGTCTTTCTCTTCAGAATATGATATTAACACATTTCATGGTGAGGATTTCAAAATGTATTGCCGTGTTGGAGTACAAAATGTGTAACAATATGTCACCCTTATTAAATAGATATAAAGATAGTAATGAAAGAATGAGTAAAGGGAAAAAAAAGTCATCATAATGACACAGCACTTCAGACTGTAATTCAGGGCATTTCTACCTATCCCTCAATCTGACACTCTGACCTCTGTGACATGAGTCAGAGAAGTAATGTCCAAGAAAAGAAAAGAGGATATTACTGGAAGCCTACTGAGAAGCAGGAGGAAATTTCCCCCACATATGGACCCGTCTCTCTCTCAGTGTGTATATAAGACAGAGAGCAGCTCGCTCCTCCAGCACTCGACTCCTCTCTCCTGGATCTGGAACTCTCTCTCCGCTCCGTCTCTGTGTGAAATCAGACGTTCTGCTAGAATGAGGAACCTGACGGCTCTGCTGTTTCTGCTGCCGCTCAGCTCCGTTTATCTGGTGTTTAGTGGTGAGTATTAAATCACTCTGTTAAATACAGAACATTATAAATCTTAAGCGTGATGCGTAGACAATTCTTTATCCAAATTTCAAGAACGGGGGTGGAAATAGATTTCCATTCAAATTACCTAACCATCATTGTTACAAAAGTGAATTTGAAACCTTTCAACATTTTAAATGGTTCAGATTGTAGTGGCAGATTTCTCAGTTCCAGAGTTTTTATTCATCATGTACTTTAAACAGTTTATAATCTAGTGTATAGTGTATAGGTTTACTGACTATATACTTAATGATCATCATTCTGATATATAACTGATGTTTTCTCTCAGCTCCCACAGCCTTTGAATTAAAAGATAAATGCTGTCAAGAGTTAATGAATGCAAAGATCCCGCTAAAGAATATCATCACCTACTGGCGGACCGGCAGCAGCTGCCCCGTAAACGCTATTCTGTGAGTATGACTTTGTTTTAATCCTAATCCTGTTATTTTTGCTCATCCTCACCTGAGATATTTTCTACTTTCTCCTGCATGAGAGAAAAACTGCCTGCATGAGAGTAACCCTTTGTTACTTATATATATTTTATTCTATGTAAATCACGTATGATGTTAACTCAACAAGTTCCAGAGAGAATGCTTCCTTAGCTCCCATTTACTGTTTACTGTTTGACAATAAAATGGACAAAAGCTTATAAAGACACTATAACATAATAGTAAGACATTATGAAGAAATTTGTAAGAAATATTAAGCTTGGAAGAAAGAAGCAGGGATCTGGGACGTGTACGTAGCTAGAACAGTTAGCATGCTTTGCTAATCTAATCTAAGCTGGCATTAAACTGAGCACATAACATCTAAATCAACCAAACAACCTGATATCACAATCATTCATGCGTTATTTTATTTGTGTTTAGCTAGTTAGTTGGAGGCTATGCATATTGGTTCTCCTCATATAAAGAACAGCAACAAAATAAATAAATAAATAAATAAAACTCTGCATGATGCAATGCTACAAGTGATGGAATTATGTTGAATGAAATTACGCATCTTGCGAGATCTTCATTTTGGACATTATTATTGAGGAATTCATATAAGTTAGTAATATTTTACTGATTTCACCATCCAGGCTACAGATTTATATACTTTATAAACTTTGCTCATTGATGCTCCTGTATTAATCCAGGATATTTGTGTCTTTCTCACAGCTTTGAGACCAAAGCCAACAGGATGATCTGTGTGAATCCTGAGGCTCCATGGGTCAGAAATCACATGAAAGCAGTGGATCGTAGAAAAACCACTACATCAAAACCCTGAAGCTCAGGATTCAACACAGACAAGGGTTTCATAAGCAGCATGGAGAACTTATATTTCAAAATGTGTAATTATTATTTCAATTCCTTAAATTAAATTCTTTTTTTTTTAAAAAAAAGAAGCCTTTGTAATTATTTACCTACACCATCAGCAGCATGGATGATCTATTCTCATCATTGTGACAGCGCCACATAGTGTTTATTTTCAACTACTGGAAAGATAAAACTACACGAAGTGAACACATCGGGTCTTCTCAAACTTTTTTATATCCTTTCAACTGAATAGATTCCACAAACCTCCTCAGCACAGATTCATTTGTTTATTTTATTTTTTAACATAATCCAGCTATGTAAATATGATCTTCATTATTTAAACGTGTGCAATATTTTGGGCTATAAACTGGAGTCATGGAGGTTTGTTGTTTTTTATTCCTGAACCTTTCGCTCACTAAACACAAGTTATGGTAATTATATTATGTATTAATCAACTTGTGTGTACTTCACATTAAAGAGACGAAAAACTATAAAAACCCAATTATAAATATAATAACTTTGTTAATGGTAGATTGTGTTCTGTAATTGTGCCTGTAAAAAAATGTTTCATAAAACATCACAGAAGGACGTCTGTGTTTCACAGACCTCACTATGAGATCCACAGGTATTCAGCACATCTGAAGAGGAAAGCAAACCCTGCTTAATCCTCTTACAGTGAACTAACCAGAAAGAAAATATTCCATTATGTTCATTTATTTTTTTATATAAATAAAAATCATGGGTTTGTCCTGTTTCTAATAAATACAGTTGCAGTCAGAAGTTTACATAAAGTCATCATGCACATGCAAGTCATGGCAATACTGAACTTTTAGTGACTTCATTGATCTCTTAATATTTCTTTTATTTTGTCTAGAGAAGAATGATTGTACAACATATATCTTTAATAATAAAAAAAGAACATTGGTGCACGTGTTTTAATTTATTCTGGGTTGACCGAAATCAAAATTCTACATACAGGGTCACAAACACATATAGCACACCTCTTGGATAAATTAGAACGTTTCACCTTGAACGAATTTGGCACCATGTCAGTTCATTTCAGATTCACGTGACAATTTCCAAAGAAATTACATCCAGCAACAAATTTCTGATTAGTTTGCCACCGTTTCAGTCAGTGATGCAGTGATGTAAATATCTGACTGTGAATTTGAAGGGCTGTGTTTGTAATGGATTAACTTTATTCAATTTTTTTTAACACTCATTATTATAAAAGTGAACTTGAAACCATTTACATAACATTTTA
Source organism: Notoglanidium macrostoma (assembly GCA_030068235.1). NCBI lineage: Eukaryota > Metazoa > Chordata > Actinopteri > Siluriformes > Auchenoglanididae > Notoglanidium > Notoglanidium macrostoma. Next base: position 9,366 of record JAQQZR010001273.1, read on the forward strand.
AATCATTCAAATTGTAGTGGCACATAATAATAATTAAAAAAAAAAAATAATAAAAAAAATAAAATAAAATAAATAATAATAATAATAATAATAATAATAATAATAATAATAATAATAATAATAATGCACTTTATTTACTGGCATCTTTCAAGAGACATCTTACAACAGACAGAAAATGAATCAAACATACAGAAAAGGAAGAGGGTAGAGAAAAGGAATCAGACTTAGTAGACATGTAGAATTGAGTGTGATCAGCATAACAGTGAAAGTGAAACTGAAATTTACCAAAAAAAAAAAGGGAAATTGAAATGACACTGTACACATATGGATCCTTCTCTCTCTCAGTGTGTATATAAGACAGAGAGCAGCTCACTCCTCCAGCACTCGTCTTCTCTCTCCGAGCTCTGCTCTGTTTACAGTATCTGGTGACAACTGGTGAGTATTAAATCACTCTGTTAAATGCTGAATGCTCTCGTTTTATGGAAGGAGAAATGAGCCACTACAAGCTGAATTAACTTTTGGAAGTGAAGGTTTGAAGGTCACCACTGTCACCTCACTGCAAGAAGTATCCAGGTTTGATCCCGGGACCTTTCTGTGTGGAGCTTGCATGTTCTCCCTGTGACTGTGGGGGTTTTCTCCAGGTGCTCTGGTTTTTTCCCACAGTCTAAAGATGCATCTGGTTGCTCGAAACTGCCCATAGGTATGAACGTTGTCTGTCTCTGTGTTACCCCTGAGATAGACCTGCCCAGGGTGTCCCACTGGGATTGGCTCCAGCTTTCTCCCTGACCTGCCATGAATTAGCTGCATAGGAAACGGAGTTTGGAGCTGAATTGGGTCGATCCATGGCTTGAATTTGTGTGCCAGGTTTTAAATTCACTTGTAAAGTAATCATGTATAAACAGTGTTTCATCCAAATTTCAATAATTGTCAGATTCAGATTCCAATATCCAAACAAATTACATCCAGCAACAGTCCACAGGTTCGATCGCCACCATGTCAGTCAGTGAGGCAGTGTTTGTGCCACTAAACATTTATGTTCAAATTTCTTAACCCTTATTATTACAACAGTGAATATGCAACCTTTTATATTGTTCACATTGTAGTTGCACATTACTCATTACATGAGTTTTCATTCATCATGTAATTTAAGTAATTTATAATCTAGAGTATTTTATAGACTTATTAACTACCAGCTTAATGAAAATTTAACATATGCTCCCACTTCTTTTGAAAACAAAGATCACTGCTGTTCAGACACAACTAAAGCAAAGATCCCTCTAAGGTATAATGTCAATTACTTGCAGACCGACAGCAGCTGCAACATAACAGCTATAATGTGAGTATCACCTGTGTTCTGATCCCAATCCTGTTATTATCACTCGTCTTCCCATTTACTGTTTACTGTTTCACATAAAAATGGAAAAAACTTATAAAGACATTATAACATTATATAAGACATTAGACTGCAAAAACTCTACACAAATAGAATATACAAAAACTTTATAAATAATAAATATAATAACTTTGATAATGGCAGATTGTGGTTTGTAATTGCAAATGTAACATTATATATTAATATAGATATGTAAATTTCATAATGTCTCATCAATTTGATGTTAAAAATTGTGCAGTTTCCCAGGAATCGTGTCGAGCCACTTGTGATGAATTAAAATGCTTCAGAAATGTTTTCTCACTGAAAAGACTTGGTTTATAATTAATCATGCCAGATTATGTCAATCATGTCAGAGCAAACTATAAGTAACAGTGTTTAAAGACAGCAAGTGTAAAAGACAGAATTGCCATTGTCATGGTCATGTACACTTCTTGAAATCTTCAGCATTACTTACAGATTTTATTTTGTAAGTTAGTCAGCACCACACCCACTTCTGATAGGCGAATATAAGTGAAAATAAGGAAATAAATGTTTAATAGCTAAAAAGTAAGCGTGTATTTTGTAACATATGCCAGCTTGTAAAAATTAGCAGCAGCAAAAGGGAATATTTAAAAATCATTTAATTCATGACACACAAACATCTTTTCTATTAACCTTCATAGTGTAGCATATCAAGGTATTATTGCAAAAATAAGAATACACCGGTAACACGTGAAAAAATAGATCCAAGCTTTCATCCCTCCCTCCACGACTCTCTGGAAGGCCGTTATTATTGCTTACATTTACGTTTACGTTTACAGCATTTGGCAGACGCCCTTATCCAGAGTGACTTACATAAGTGCTTTGAAGTCTCTATCAGTAAATATATTC
>JAQQZR010001274.1:0-11627 GCA_030068235.1 Notoglanidium macrostoma
TTTGTGAAGCTGCTTTGAGACAATGTCTGTTGTTAAAAGCGCTATACAAATAAAATTGAATTGAATTGAATTAACAGGCTTTGCCATTGTCAGACCTGATGTGACTCACAGGTGAAACATGACTAAAGAGTAAAGCTGATGATTTAGAGTGGGTTGAGGAAAATATTTCAAGCTGTAGGTTGAGGAACATATTTATACGTCCTTCCACTTCACCCCCAGAGGAAACTGATGATTCTGATTTTATACACATATATTTATGATGGCTGTATTTGCTCTTGAACAAAATTGAAATTCGGTCAGAGATCATGGACGTTGAGAACACAAGAGAATACCAGCATAAATCTGTTACTTTGACCAAAAATACCCAACAACAACAACAAAATCGAACAATATATGGATCTAAGTTGAAAATAATAGATCTTAAAATAAATAATGATGGTAAGGCTGATGAAATATGCCTAGATGGTTTCTATAGCTCAACTAAACCATTCAGCTATTCAGTTTCACAATGTGTAGGCTAATTCATGAAGTTTAGAGGACATGGTGAAAATTTGTTGATCATATTGTATTTCAGGTGGTTTCTTTCTTCAGAAGGAAATGTATGTTTATAATAGTTTACTGCTAACAATTAATGATAACATATCAAAACTACACCAGAAGTTCTTTCAGGTTACTGTCTAGTTCTTGCATTTAGCAGCATATTTATTAATTTGGTGCAGAGAAATATATTTACAATATGTTCTTTTGATTTTACTGATAAATAGCAACCGCTTAGGTCGTTGATGATAGTATAAGTCCCTATTAAAACAAAGAATAATTTACAATATAGCAGCCTAATAATGATGAACATTCTTAAAAAATTTTAACAGTTTTAAAATCGAAAGGGTTATTAGATCAAAGTCAACTTTTAATAAATTTTTTGTGACAAAAAAAATGTATATTAAAATTCTTATAATCTTATATTGTGTATGTTTGTTTGTATCTTATATATGTATCTTATATTGTAAAATATATTGTGTATAATAAAATTAAAAGGAAAATGTAAAATATGTAAATAATGAAAATAAATTATGCATTCCCTCATTATTTAAAATAAATAACTATCACTCTTTGTGTTTACCATAGCAGGATGAAATTGTGATTCTATGTCAATTCAAATGTCTAACAAATTATAGGATATTAAATATATTTTGAATGAGTTTTTGCGAAATTACATTGTGTTATGGGATTTTTGAGTGAAAATGTCTATTTTACCTCCAATTAAGTATATTACACATTTATATTTACAGCAATAATTAAATAGACAAATGAACACTATTATTAATGCAAAGTTCCATATGTGAGATTATTATGTTATTATGTATTTTCCTCTTTGAATCAGTGTACTTTTCTGCAAACTGTAGTCAGTTCATTTTGTGGTTGCTGGTTTAGCTCTACATAAACAAACACCAGTCATTCAAGAGGTTTTGCAGTATGAAACTCCGGCGCTCAGGCTTGGTCTTACAGCATTGACCTTTGAAAAACCCACTCATAACTATAGTCACAGTTCACAAAAAAGTAAGACCAACAAACATTCCTATCTAATTTAAATAGTATAATTTCTGTATAAAGTTTTATATATTCTAATAACAGATTAGTTTATATCGACCTGCTCATGATTTATTTTCTATTTCAGTTGTACTTTGTGTCTGAAGGTGAAACACTCTTCTTTCAACATGAGAAGAATTCTTTGTGTTATTCTGGGATTATGTACTATTAGCTTGGCTATTTCAACTCATGGTAAGTCTTCTCTTCAGCATTGTAACAACGGCTATTTGTGATATTACAGACATGAACTGACAATGCATTTCAACAAGGAACATTGGAACAAGGACTGATTTAAAATAATTTGCATATATCTCTAGTGTGTAGCTATTAATGTTATACATATATAAAAATAACAATTTATTAAAATGTACTTTTGTTTATAATAAAATAAAATTAATAAAGAACTTATTTATTCATGTATAAAAATTATCAACAAAATTGCAATTATAAACCATTTACTATAGGCATATTTCTTGTTTAACAGTTACAATAAAGCCAATAAATAATTGTGCATTAATCTATATTTCATTTAACGCACACTGAATTAGTGAAGGTATTTAATGTGTAGAGGATAATTATGGAGTGTAGGATCATTATGCATACAAACCAGAAATCATGTTATAATGAAGAAATCAGCCTTGTTAAATATCTAGAACCAATGTCTAGAAATATTAGGTCATAAAAATGGTTTAAATAATATGTTATCATTTCAGTTTTTCTTTTTTTTTTTTTTGTAAAATTACAGTAAAATTAGTATTTTGTCATTTTTTCTGTGTTTGTTTTTTGTCTTTTAATCAGTATAAATACATATAGCTATATATAGCTATTTAAAAATCCAATTAAGTAGTTATGATTATAGGTTTTTCATTCATCACTTGAATGTTGAATTTTGAATTATTTGTTATCATGTTCTTAATTAGAGCTACACTAAAATATACATTTACTTGAGTAATCTTACACAAAAAATTAGCAATTAATCATCTTATGGTTTTTGCATGGTGATGGGCTGATGCCTTGTTTTAATGATTTGTACGCTTCATTTGGAAGAGTTACATTTCGCAGGTACTAACAATGATCAGGATTGAATTATTTTAAGTTCTTGGGCCAGAGTTTCTGTCTTATGAATTTTTACATTTTGAACTATTTTGCGCACAGTAATTGCATTGTAATTTGAATTTTAAAGTTGTATTTATTTAAAAGTTGCTAAAATCTATAGTAACTCATAGTAATTTTCACAGTACAGTTGTGTAGAGGCACAATTTAATTAATTGCAGCAGAACATTATTTCTGCTACGTTTTAAGTCTAAGATTATGATTATATGCTTTGTACAAAGTGTTACCATGTGTTTTTATGACTTGCAAGTTTTTGTAATTTGATAAACAACAAAGTTTTAAAATAAATTTCAATATTGCCTAACAAAGTAAAAACACTTCAGGAAATTCATGGCTGTGTGATTTCTACCTAGTGAATGTTCCTTATAAATCATACACATTTTTTTCTTTTTCTTTTTTAATCACACTGCACATTTTACTTTTCACTAATTCCTCCTGTTTTACTTCTAGGTCCAGTAGCCGATGTGCAGTATGTGCCACTGGGCAACAAAGTTACAATTCCATGTGAGGGTTATGGTGATCGCAGAACTGCCAAGTGGTTGCACAAAAAAGATGACAATGAGTATAATACTATTTTTTATCAACATTCGGGCTACACTTTCCAGAACAAACTTCTGTTAACCAGGAAAAAGACTATCAGGAACTTTTCTTTAGAAATCAGTCCTTTCACTGAGTGGGACGAAGGGACTTATGTTTGTCAAGTGTGTACATCTACAAAGAGATGTACTGATGGCAAACCAGTAACCTTATTGCCCCAGTTTGGTAAATGGATGTCTATAAATCATGCTATATAGTTAAACAATATTGTCAATTTAAAATATGTTACAGGAAACACTGTCCATACTCTTTCTGTTTGCAGACACATTTTCTACAGCAATAAGGACACAGTTTATTATAGAAGGTGACCAGTTCAATTATAGCTGTCTCTACAATTTAACGCTGAAAGCAGACTGGAGATTTGAAGCACTTGGAGAAAATACTGCCATTTCCGTAAACCGTGAATTGACTAATAAAAATGTACTGTTCATTCCGGATGTTCAGTCAAGTAATGCAGGAAAGTACAGCTATTGGAAAGAGACATCAACTGGGCAATGGCAGCGAATGTGTTCTGTGATTCTTTGTGTACTTAAAGGTAAGTTTAATCAAAGCAAGTAAGCTAGCTTTTTGAAATATTTCAGATATCCCCAGGTACATGTCATCCATGCAATCCTGAAAAATTTTTTTTTATCAATTTTGATTAAAACCTGAATTAAAAAGGTCACTTTTACAATAGCTAAATTATTTGCATATACATATTTTTTCTAGGGAAATTGAACTTTTATGATAATGGCATTTACTAGAATATTCAAAATGATCTATTTATTGAGCTTAGTTAGTCTGACCTGATGAGACTGTCAGTGTATAAATATTAATGATTAAAATTTTTTATTAAAATATATTAAATGGTTAAATTATGAATTCATTATAGCTTTTTTTATATTTTTTATAACATATAATGAACTCCAGAAACATTTTTATATAAAGCAGCAACAAGTGGAAACATTACTAGTGAATACAATATACAGTATTTTACATTTTTTTTTCTTTCCAAAAGTAATAAGCAAATCATTTTCAGTGAAACACAGAACTTTAGTTTAGCAGATGTCTGTATCTATAGCTGGAATTTTTGTTGTGTCACTAATCTCTACACATGTCCAGTAGTTATCAAATATACAAGACACATTGACTGCAGTATGGTTAAATAAATTAATAGTGTTTCTAATGTGCAGTGTGAACATGTGATGTGTAATCATTTCTTTATGTTCACACTTCACAGCAGTAAAGCTGACTGATTCTCCACAGAACTGTAGCCTGTACTGTGATGTAGATGTGGATACAGATGAAGGAGGCTTGGTAGTTGTAGGAACAGATAAATGGAATATCTCAATTACTGGGACTAAACCAAAGAGCTCTTTGAGCTGCAGGCTGCTGAGTAGCGGTGGGGACACACACACATTCACCCTTGAGGACGGCACTGCTACTGTTCAGTCATGTAAATAATCTTGGAAATTAAAATATTAGACTTTAAAATATCTAATACGTAATGGGAGTAATCAGAAAAGATTATTTATAGATGTTGGGTGATTTGTTACCTCATGCTAACTGTGATTTGTAGAATCATATTTGTATAATTGTGCTTAAACTTTGTTACAATATGTTGTTTTGACTTCATTTGTATGTAACGGACTTCAAGATTTTAAAATATATAAGAATGTATAAAAATATTTTTGAATATTTAAAAAAATATAAATTTTATATTATTGGTTTTAATTGTGTAAAGGAAAGTGGTCATGAATTCTACAATGTTTGTTTATTCAGATGCCATTTCATCCAGTACTACAGAAACCTTGTACAGCAGCCGTCCCCTAGCAGCTGCATCAATAAGCGTGTCTGCAGCTCTTCTGTTCATCATGATAGTAGCTCTTTTCATATATTTATATGTTTTACAGCAGAGAGCAGGTAAGAAAGAAAATATTTTACAAAAACAAGATCACTGAGAAATTTCTGTAGGATATATTTCTGTATAATATGTCACATTTTTATCACGCAGACAGAAACTCTAGAAGAGCATATGAACATTCGGAGGTAACTGTCTTAACAGACCCTGCATCATTTTATTTTTCTGCATCTTTTGTAGCCAAATGAATGACTATGATCACAATACATTGTTCTTTTACATTTAAAACCAACAAAGTTATGATTTTCTTCCCCCATCTCTAAAGGAGAATCAGGTGATTTATTCTACTCTTCAAGTTGGGAGACATCAACAACAGAACGTCATCGCATCCGACACTGAGTGTGTGTACAGTCAGATTAAAGTGTAGAAGAAACAGCAGCTTTTCTATAATGCACTTTTAAACACATTTCTGTCACTAATGGTATTTGATTGATACTGTTTTGATGTCAGTTGTTGATCAGATGTTCACTATTTGCTGAAGAGGTATCTGTAACATGGTGTGTCCTTGCTTGAACACAGAAAAGACTTTTAAATCATTTTTGGAACACAGATACATGTATTGTACTAAATGTCTGTGTGTTAAGTGTTGAATCATGAAGACATGCATATGTACATGCCAGTGCTGAAAAGAAGCAGATTTCATTCATTTCAGTACTACTGTTGCAAACATATCTTTGACAAAACAATCCTATTAATGGTGGCTCACAATCGTTCAACTGTGACACTGGCCTGGACTGTTGTCTTGTTTACTGGTCTATGTTTATTCTGATTATCTGTATAGACCCTGAACAATACATTAACACTTCACTGTATAAAACTTTGCATGGTATCATTTGCTGTTTGTTTTTTCTGTGCTGTTTTAATTACTCACTTTTTAAAATAAGATTAGAACAATTGTGTATATAAATGTGCATGTGTGTTTTTATCTAATGATACTGAATGGCAATTAAATAAGGTACTTCAAATATTTGTGATATTCATTACCTGTTTGCTCTCAGGACCTATGGAACTATAAATGGCTTTTTATTAACTATAAATTGGGTTCAATTTATTAAACATAGGCAGATTTGAGGGTAAAATTGTGAAGCCTACAGATTAAAGACTATAGTGTTCTACAAGTGCCATTAGAGCGATAAAGATTTCAGTCAGGCAGTACAGTGGCACAGCTGATAGAGCTGTGGCCTCTCATCTCCAAGGTCCCCTGGTTCAATCCTGAGTTAATATTATTGACTATGTGGGGTTTTATGCATGTTCTCAATGTTTTCCTATGGGTTTTCCCTGGGTTCTCCAGTTTGCTCCCCAAAAACATTCTGGCAGCAAGTATCACATGAATAATGTCAACTATTAATAATATCAAGGGGGCTTGGCTACAGTAAACTGCCCTGCATGTGTGGATGTACTTTGATGGATGGAAGTCTGATCCACTGCATTTTTCCCTGCATTGCTCAGAGTGTTCCTGGGATGGGCTCTTGCTCCACTGTGACACAGACCAGGATACAGTGGTTACAGAGGATGATGAAGATTTTGGCCTTAACTTATTTGATTTGATTTAGACTGTTTCAATAAAATATAGTCATTTTTATCACTTTTATCACTTCCATATTAAACATTTTCTCAATTCACTTATACCTGTGCTGTTTCCTACCTATTCTAATTTTCAGTCCTAAGTTTCCAAGAAACAGGACCATTTGAACAAAATCAACTATTTAAGCAAAGGGTGTGTGAAATTGTAGGAGGTGGTTTAGTTATATTGTAATATACTGAGGTTTTCTCTCCTCATACCTTTGCTGCTACATCCATGGTGGGAGTAATACTACAATCCTGTTATTAATCACATCATATACACTCATGACACTGCACAGCGTTGGTTGGATGCATTGCAGAATTTAAATCTAGTGTTGATATTATTCACATACTTCACATGCTGCATTCAAGTGGACTTGGAAAATGAGAAAGCAGAGTAAGGAATATATCGCACATATTTATGGGCAATCCCCCCACCACCTCATGCCTCACACATCCCCCATGTCACTAACTATTTGTGAAGCCATAAAGTACAATGTAAGTGTGTCAGACACTGTACCCACTTAACATGAAAACATATTGATATGAATAATATTTATTACAACACAAATTAATCTTTGGTACTGCTTTGATGTCAGTTGTTTATATGTTCACTATCTACTGAAGAGGTATCTGTAACACTGTATGTCCTTGCTTGCTTTAGAACACAGAAAAATGAAAATTATTTCTGGATCACATATATTCATTTTTATAAATGGATAGTTTAAATGTTTCAAACATATCTGAGACAAAACAATCTATGTACTGTAATATACTGAGGTTTTCTCTCCCCATACTTTCTGCTGCTATATCCCTGGTGGGAGTGATATTACAATCATGTTATTAGATTAGATTAGATTAGATTAGATTAGATTAGATTAGATTAGATTAGATTCATATCTGTTGTATCAAGTTGCATATCAAGTAGCATAAAATCTGAATTATATGAAGGGACAATGGGGTAGGATGGCTGTAATGTGCAAAGGGTTGTGCAAATATCATGGTATCAAAACAGTGAATCATGTGCATTCATGACATTGCACTGCGGGGGGTGAAGATGTTACAGCACTTTAAATCTAGTGTTAATGACATTCACATACTTCACACCTTACACTCAAGCAAGCAGTAAAGAATATATAGCACGTGCTTATGGGCAATCCCCCCACCTCACGCCTCACACCTCCTCCATGTCATTTACTGTTTGTGAGTTGCTGAGTGATGTAAGTGTGTCAGGTACCTTGGCCACTTTCCACTCAAAAACCACAGTGCCTTTTGACCCTCTTTGTAGATGCATTAGTCACTTGCAGGGAAACTTCAGCTATGTACTACAACACTGATCAGTGGAAAATGTTGTGGAAAGTAACAATGCTGTATATATTGTGATCATTTTTCTTAGTTATAGGTTATTAGAAAATGGCCTGCTTATTCAATAAATTGTAATTACTTCCACCAAGCATGCTATGTTTTGGTATTGTTTGTCTGTGTGATTATCTGTCTGAAAGCAGGAATGTGCAAAACCTACCCACCTGATTTCCATGAATCTTGGTGGAAGCGTGTAGCATTGGCCACAGAAGAACCCATTAAATTTTGGAGTGGATATAACTCTTGAGCTGATCCACAAATTTATTTTCACTTTTGCTAATGATGTTAGATATGGCATTTGGGCTTAGTGAAAGTCTGTGCTCAACAAAGCCATTCATTTTAAAATCCAGTAGATGGCAGTAAAGTTCAGTAGTGACACAACATAGAAAGGGTATGCACTGATGTCACTTTCTCACTGGAACTCGCCCGCTCGTTGGACTGAGTGGCATCACATAGTGCAAATGACTGCCTTTAGAAACTGTGAAACTAGGATTAAAACAAATGATTATCTGCTTAAATTGAAGGCAGTGATCCTTATTTTATGTGTTTTTTAAGTATTTGTGCTGAACAGTAACGGTGCCACTCAGTCTTTCTGCAACTCAGTGGGTGTAACTGCAGACTTCTATCTACGATGGCATTACACACATACCCTAAAATGTTGTACTAAAGGAAAATAAGTTTATTGAGTATTGACTAGGGCGGTGGTGTGGTGGTTAACACTTTTGCCTCACAGCAAGAAGGTCCTGGGTCCGATCCCCGGACCACCCAGGGTGCCTTTCTGTGTGGAGTTTGCATGTTCTCCCTGTGCATGTGTGGGTTTCCTCCGGGGACTCCAGTTTCCTCCCACAGCCCAAAGACATGCAGATTAGGTCAACAGGCTACTCTAGATTGCCCATAGGTGTGAATGCGAGTGTGTGTGGCTGTTTGTCTCTGTGTTGGCCCTGTGGTGGACTGGCGACCTGCCCAGGGTGTACCCCACCTCTCGCCCGAAGTCAGTTGAGATTGGCTCCAGCTTCTCCCGCAACCCAGACGGATAAAGCGATATAGATAATGGATGGATGGATGGATGGAGTATTGACTATCTGTGAGAAGAGAAACTGAAGCAACCTATATACTGAACATTTGATTGATGTATTTTGCAGGTGAGCTGATTGCATCAAATGTAAATTTTTTAGGATAATTTGTTATTGTTTTAGGATAATTTGTTAGGATATCCACTGAGATTAATGATTAAGTGTTTTGACTCTGTTATCAAAGTTTTAAACTATTTTGGAGTGCAAGTATTCATGTGCTACTGACCTAGTGAGGCTTTTGTTGTTGTTTAGCGAGCCTTACGGCAGGAAGCTCATATGTAGCTAAATGTCATAGCCACCATATATCACAAAAGAGTTGAATATTGTCCTTGGCGGAGTTCTGTGCTCTCAGAGTGCCCTTCTAATTTACTTTTTAATACTGTTGCGTTTAAACCCACATCCATAAGAGAACACAGGCAGCATATTGCAAAACAAATGTTTTTGCCTAAAATAGAACAAAAACTTTTTATGGGGCAAGCAGCAAAGGTGTGTAGGCCCCCTTCAATGATTGCAATTTCTTATTAGGAGGCCAAGCACCATGATTGTATGTTTTCTTCTTCTTCTTCCTTTTATTCTTATTATTATACTTCCTATGGACCTGAAATACATGTTTATGACCTTCCGTGTACCTGAAATCAGTATAAATATAAATTTATATGATACACAGTATGCATCACAACATATAAGCTTGCTAACAAACTGCAAAACAGTAGTTACATAAAAAATTACCAAAAAAAAAACCTAAATCCAAAAACAAGCAAACAAAAAACTGACTTTGATGATACTTTATTTAATGAGAACGAAAAGAAATGATATAAATACTTTCCAAAAATGCTGAGACAAATTTGACCAGTTTACAACGTTGGTGGAGTCAAAAGTTTACCCCTTTTATCCCTTTCTGATTAATAGTGTTGCTGTGTATCTGCATTATGTATTTATATTTTGATTTCTGTTTTGAATCCTGCTTGTACTTGTTCCTTATTTTCCCATCATATTTTTGAGGCCTATGCAATGCAATGTTTTCCTTTCACACATCTAAAAAGTTTTTACATTTCCCAGCTTGAAAACATTCCGTGACACATTAAACATTTTTAAAGCTTATGCAGAAAATGCTAACATTTTATAATAATAGTATAATATTTTCATAAAAAATACAAACGATCATCATGAGATAGAGAAATGTGTAGTGTATTGTGTAGACCTTTGCACAGTACTGAATAGTGCAGTATACTGTATATAATCGTATGGTGCGCAAAACAGAAAAATAAATACATTGTTGTACACAGCCCACACGAAAATAGTTCCATAGCAACTCTTCTGGACATTTTTTTTGCTGGACCTGGCAACCATGATTGATGTCAACTGTGCATGCGCATGATAAAGGAAGCTAAACTTAACCGGCTAGGTAATCATATATAAACGGATTTGTTTAACCAGGTGAGTGTGGTGCGAGTTTTGTCACATATGTCTTTGTACATTAATGAAATTGTTTGTGTACATTACAACAACACGGTTTTGTAAAAGTCCTCCGTAGTGGTTAGTAGTTGTGGCTGACTTGTGTCTCTTCAGTGCAGGCGGCGCGGCCTTCTCATCCCCGGTGTGTGCTTGAGCGCTTTGGCGGATCAGAGCGCTGTAACGCTGCAGGAAACCGCACTGTGCTGCTGCTATAGAACTCTTCCACACCAGATAATTATAAAATGAAATATCCGTGCCTTTGTTTTGTCTCTAAAGCTAACAAATAAGCATTGTTGACTGTCTGTGTTTTGAACGTAAGCGGCTAGCTAGTTAGCTTGTCTGTCTAAGCGGAGTGAGACCACACACACATCCTCCTCCTCACCGTGCTGAGCCGAATAGCTGAGCGATGGAAGCGCCACCAGTCACCGTCATGCCTGTAACAGGGGGCACAATTAATATGATGGAGTACCTGTTACAAGGTAAGTTCAATTATTTTCTGGATAAACTGATTTCATATAATGATCTGCTACAGGATTCCCCAGTTATGATACTGGAGCCCTAGCGTGCAGTTCAGTGTAGTGATTTTACTTCCTAGATGTCTGATCCAGCTCTGCATGAATTCCAGGACCGGATTTAAGAAGCTCGGTCTGCTGGACTACAGAGCTGCCACCAAGAAAACCCTAATAGGCAGAGAGAGAAAAAACTTTTTTTTTTTTAAAACACAGAAACTCAAGCTTACAGTGGGGCAAAAAAGTATTTAGTTAGCCACCAATTGTGCAAGTTCTCCCACTTAAAAAGACGAGAGAGGCCTGTAATTTTCATCAAAGGTAAACCTCAACTATGAGAGACAAAATGAGAAAAAAAAAAAATCCAGAAAATCACATTGTCTGATTTTTAACTAATTTATTTGCAAATTATGGTGGAAAATAAGTATTTGGTCAATAACAAAAGTTCATCTCAATACTTTGTTATATACC
>JAQQZR010001275.1:0-11626 GCA_030068235.1 Notoglanidium macrostoma
TTGATGTATTCAGTAATGTTTTACAACGTAGAAAGCAAAAAAAATAAAGAAAAACCTATGAAAAAGAGTAGGTGTGTACAAACTTTTGACCGGTAGTGTGTATTGCATCAAACTGAAGTTATCAACTGCTCAATAATTGAGACTTGAGTGTAACAGCAATAATAACAGATAGGATTTCAGAGAAAGTCCAAAAACAGATTTTATCTGCTAGATTTACATGAACATAATCTTAGTATTCATATTGTATTTATGTTTTTGAATAAACTTTATACCAATGATTACTAATCTGCTAATCCAGCGATGTCATAAATTCATTGTTCCATTCCACTTCATGGCACCTTATGAATTTTGTACGTATGTATTAAAAACATCTATATATCTATATGATCTAAATAAATGAATTCAGAAATTGATGTTTCTTGGAATATTGGTGTACAATGAGCATCCACCTCTGCAGAAAATTGCTTTCATCTTAATATTAAAATACGTATGAATTATATTTCATGTTACGTGGAACTAATTTCTGGAGGGATTTGTTTGTTGGCCAAGCCAGGTAAAAGTTAGCAAGTGCTCCAAAACAGTAATTACAAAGGCTTTGTCTTCAGTTTGCAGGAGCTGCTAGAATCTCACACACATGCTCAAGCACAAAAAAAAAAAAAAAATTCAACTGTCCCATTTTACCCTTTGAAATTTAGTCAAGTGTAAACTTTTGAAACAAGATCTTAATGTGTATCTCAAAACCACCGATCAGGGCCAAATGAAAAGGCTGAGGCTTACAGACTGGAATTCTGCTTGCTCTGAATGGGTTAATCTAGGGTTAGGACTGGGGCACATTGCAGAGCCACTGCTAAATCTCCCCATTTGTGTTATCTGCAGGTACTTCAGAAACAAACCTGGGTGATAATACTACTAGTAATAATAATAATGGTTTATAAAAATGTAATTATTATTATTATTATTATTATTATTAATAATAATAATAATAATAATAATAATAGTGACCCTGTGCTCAGTGGAAGCCTCAGATTCCTGTTCATGGCTGACAGGAGTGGAACCTGATATGCTCTTCTGCAGTTGTAGCTGTTATTCCAACATGCTGTTCTGATCACCATGGTTGCAAAGAGTGCACTTCCTGTCTGGCCATTCTCCTCTGAACTTTCTAGTCAACAAGCCATTTCTGCCGTCACTGGATGTTTTTTGTTTTTCACACCATTCTAGATTTCGAAACATTTTTCCCACATTCTGATGTTTGATATGAACATTGACCTGTAGCTGCATACCTTTACTTTATGTATTGCGTTGCCATGATTACTGGATTGGATAATTGGATAAATAAGCATGTACATGTATGAGTGTGTGTGGCTTTTCTTACATTTAGGATTGTTTGATCTTTCACCAGAAGCCGTTGTTGCGCTCATATCGGTGTGCCACCCCCCCCTTCAAACTGAACCTTACATGTCAGCAGGGCTCATATTTCACTCTTTCACTCTTTGTGTACCCTTGACTCTTTTTTGTTTTTTCTTTTCCTTTGAATAAAAGTCGAGTAGTCAAACTACAACTATGTAACCAGAGATCCTTTGAAATTCTTTACGTGTGACCATCAAGGTGTGCCAGACTTTGTGAAAAGTGTTGCTCAACCCAAAGCTGCTAAGAGCCCAGGGCCTAATGGCAGTATTTTCAGCATGAGGCAATGGGAATCTAATGCTAATGTTATACAGTCATGGGAGCTTATTGACCAAAATACCCAAGAGGAGAGGAGAGGGGGAAGTGCCTCCATTATCACTTCATGATAAATCAGCTGTTTTCTGCTTTATTTCTCATATTTAAGGATTGAGCTGTACACTTTTTTTTTTTTGGAAAAACTGAAATGACTCTCTGTGGCCGGTTATATATCTGCATGACGGTTTGAGCTGTACTATTTATAAGCATAAAAGATGTGAAAGGAAGTGCAAATGAAAATGTGAGAGAAAGAAAGTGTACAACAAACTAATTAATTAACAAACAAAGTGCAAAAGTGTGAAATAAAATAAATAAGTGTAGCGTGAGGGTTCATGATGTGGCGGTTGGAGTACTAAGTGAAAAGAAAAACAAAAGGATTGAAACTGACAACTTTGTTAAACAGCGCTTTGCTCTCTCGGTCTCTCCTCAACTCCCACAACCAATCAGAAGTCACTGGATCCCACAACCAGTCAGAAGCCACCGGATCCCACAACCACTGTTTGTACTGTAAACACAAACTAAACACATTTTTAGCAACTTATAAGAAATATATGAATGAACTTCTACACATTACATAAGCACTTACTTAAAATATCAAACAAAAGAATTAAGATGTCCAGAAAAAAAAGAAAGAAAGTAAATGTAGAGAAAAAGAAAGTGTGAAAGACTATTTTAAGGAAATTATGTAATTTATGTTAAATAAATGTGGAAAAGAAAGAAGGAAAGCACAATAGAAAGTACGAAAGAAAGAAAGTGACAGTGGCGACCCCTCCACTTATATCAGCAGTTAAATATATGACTGCTATATTAATATATATCAAAATGTCATTAAACTCTATACGTTTTAAATTTCATTGAATTATTGATTATATCTTCTGAGGCAGTCTGCGTTACTGCTGAATCTCTTCCTAGGTATGTCTTTAAGTCGAATTTTTAGGTAAGTCAGAACAGGTACATACGGTTCTTATTTACATGTTTTTTCTACTATATAGTATATTTTTTTCTATGCAAATAAACCATGAAAAAAACCCCATTCCAACTACACTAATGCATCGTAAACATACAGTTCACCCCTTTCTGATCTCTTTATTAGTTCCACTTTATTTTCAATCCTGACTGTTTTCATTTTCTTTAATACATTACTTTTGCTTTGGATGCATGGTTACAAGGGTAAATATGAGAAAAAGCTACACACTCAACACAGTGTTTATGGCAGTGTGATTAACCCGGGGAGTTACTGTGCTGGGAACCCAGGATAGCATGCTTAATGCCACATGTAGCTCCGTATCGAGTTATTACTGCACCCACTGCTCAAAAATGGGAACAGCAACTAATGCTAATAGAAGTCCACTGGGGCAGGTATCATGCTGCCCCATGCTGACTGGAGGAGGTGAGAAAAGGCTGTTCATGACAGGGATGCCAGAGTGGATTAGTTTACATACTCCACAGCCACCAAAACCTAATTTTTATAACAAATAACTGATATTTAACCTAATACATTTCTAAAAACCACGGCATGTGTAAGTGCAGACAGTGTGTCTGATGTACAAAACTATTTCTATAGTAAGACATATAATATTGCGAGGACCAGGATAGGGAATGGGGGATTATAGAGTGGATCACGTTTATATATCAGAAATGCATGCGCACTACAGGGACCTTTTTCCTGTGCAAAGACTGAAAAAAAGAAGAAAAGTGTATCCTCTGTTTTCACTGCTGAATGTGTAAGCTAGTTTCATGTTTTTGTTGTTGAGTTTCTGAGATGTTGTTTGGGCTGGAAATTTTGTTGAAACCTGGCAAGTTTGATGGCCTTTAGACTTAATTTTGTTTGAGGCTCTCATTATTAACGTAATCCTGCCTTATCATAATCTATAGTCATGAGCTGCTGGTAAGACAGAAAGAAAAAAAGAAGGAATGAAAGAAAATGAGCCTCATTTATCAAGATCAATATAAATGGATTTACGCATAAATCATTCATATGAAACCAAAAATAGCAAAGAAATTTGGTATTCATGAATATTCATAAAAACGTTCACATGAGTTTGTGCATAATACGACCAAGTAATGTAAACCTTGATTGATTGACTTCTGATCATATCATTTGTATGGATTTCTGCACTTTATATGGAATATCCTGTTGACCTTATTTGCTTATTTGTATTAGTTACATTTAGCAGACTTCTTTATCCTGAGTGACTTACAGAAGTGCTTTGCAGTCTCTATCAAAAAACACAACCACCTGCTAGTTCACTAGGACATGGACTAAACACCATTGAGAACATTTTGTGAAAAACAGTCATTTTATATTATTGGCATCAATTAAAGAATATACAAAAGGAAGAATGTGAAGCAGAAACCGAAGCCTCAGCTGCAAGATTTGGGGATTTTGGGCTTGAATATTATTATTAAATGTTATACATTATTGCCTGTCAGCCTTTACCTTGATCATTCATTTCATGTTCACAGCTGTTCGTGCACTCACATGTTCATGGAGTTTTTTTTGGTCTACCTGTAAATGAGCTGTCCGAGGAACACTGCGCATTTCTGAAACTAAATTCGACAGAAGATTCTTGCTCGGTTTGGCTTACGCAAACATTTACACACAACCTTACTAAAAGATTGACGAAGGAGGCTCGTTGTGAGAAAATACAAAAAAGTGCTAAACAAAGTTTAAAAAGAGACCGTGTAAAAAAAAATTCCATGCAGGACCACAAACCCATTACTGAACTCTCAGTCTAAATCATGGTTTCTCTTTCATGGTTTTCCTACAATTATTCACAAAGTGAGACTGTTCTGCTCCTTCACTTCATTAAAATAGGAGAATGAATCAGATTGTCCGGTTGCTGGAAGAAAACTGTAGAGAACTGTGTTGCCATCTAGTGGCATCTCCTTGCACTACAGTTGCTGTTAGTTACACAAGGGGTTTTCAACCGATCCTCGTTGGCCCCCTGGTGGTCCATGAAAGCATTGCAGGCAGTCCCTGACCCATGTATTTAATTATGTATTTTCATTATTATTTTTACACACATTTCCATGTATTAATCATTCTTTGTGAATAATCAAATTCATGCAAGTATATAAAATTTAGAAAAGTCAAGCTGACTTTCAGGATTAAAATACTGCCCATTCGCTGTCTATCCCTGGTAACCCGTTCTTTGCTAATATCAGAACGTGTCCCTAACGTCAGATGGGTATACATAACGTACAGATTCGTGCCTCAACCCCTTTTCTCACTTCCCGCAACAGTGGTCCTCAGGTTGCTTCTTAGCCAGAATGGTCATCACCTGGGTCACAATTAGTGGAAAACCCTTGAATTAGACTAGACACAAGAACACAAAGTCAGGTCTGAAATTCTGAATCTACTAAGGACTGATTTACTTCATCAGGCACCAAAAACAACATGTATTGAAGAACATGTTATTTAAAACAGACACAAATGTATTTTTTTTTTTCAGCTAGGACATCACAAAATTGTTCTTCTCCCTGTGTGACACCATATAATTAATTCACACAGTGTTAATTGTAATGAATCATTTGCTCAGTCAGTGGTTTCCAAACTGGTTCTTGAGTTCACTCAATACACCACGACTATACGGATAAAGGTTTGTGGGCCATCACACCTACGCGTGAGCCTCGCCAAAACTGTTGCCGCAAGGTTTGAAGCACACAATTGTCAAGAATATCTGTGTATGCTGTAAAATTTTAATTTGCTTTCACTGGAACTAAGGGGCCCAGACAAGCTTCAGCATGATAATGCCCTGGTGTACAAAGCAAGCTCTATGAAAACAATTTGCCAGGGTTGATTGAGAAGAACTCACGTGATCTGCACAAAGCCTTGAGCTCAACACCTCTGGGACGAACTGGAACGCAGACTGCACGCCATTCCTCCTCTTCTGACATCACTATATGCTCTTGTGGGAAAATCTTCACATTCACCAAAATCTAGTGGAAAGCCTTCCCAGAAGAGTGGAGGTCATTATAAGAGCAAATTTGGAATGGGTATACATATACATATACTTTATCCATATAGCATGCAATGCGTCATGAAAATATAATGTACATGATACATAATCATATAATAATCAATTTGAAATACTATTATAAGAAGCCCAGTAGCTGATTGCATAATGATCATAATGCCAGTTCTATGTGTTTATGTATATACCAGGGCAAATTGTCAAGTGTGACATAGGCTTAGGCCAACACAAGCCCCAACATGCCCCTAACTGTCACTCAAGATAGGTATGAGGGCTCAAATGTCTGTTCTTATAGTGAGTAGGAGAAAGAATAAAGAGTGCTGTTATATAGCTATGTGTTAAACTAGCACTGAGATAGAATCACAATAGTGACAATACTGCAATGCAAGCTTAACATTCAGAATATGGAAGAAAGTTTTTTCAACCCCCCAGTGATCATTTCTCTTTATGCTATATTGCCGAATCCACATTACGCATACCAGAAGAGGACATTTTTCTGCTCCTTTTGAAGTGACTCTGTATAAATAAGATTAAATAAATTACTTAGATGTCCTCAAAAGGATTTGATTTATAATTATAGCTTTGCACATACCAATTTTGGCTTTTGTCCCATTTTTCAATGCAAATTTTCTCCAACTCTCTCTTTGCGTCAATGTTAGTGGACAGTCATTTTCAGGTCATGCCACATTTTTTCAATTGGATTTAAGTTTTGACTCGGAAATTCCAAAACACAAACACAAGCCCTTCCTTTGTAGTTTTTGCCCTTTGAACCTTTATTTTGTTCCTGACTGCAGATGTCAGGCTGACTAGAACAGATTCTCCTAAACTGTGCTTATATTTGGCTCCATTTATGTTGCCTGTGATGGCAGCCAATTTTCCATTTCCTCCTGCCACCGTGCTTGACCAAAGGAATGGTGTTACCAATCATGGTTAGGGTCTGTGGTAGCTCGGTGGTTAAGACATTGGACTAGTGATTGGAAGGTCATGAGTTCAAACCCCAGCACTGCCAAGCTGTTCAAGCCGCCAAGAGTTCAATCCCCAGCACCTTGAGCAAGGAAACCTTTTCCTTCACTGCATGTAAATGTCAGAAGTGTATTCTATCTGACCACTCTACCTTAGAGGCCAGATCTGTGAAGAGCTGATGATGTTGATGTCTGGCTCAACACTTCTCTGACAATTGCACTCTGTTTGGCCTGATCTTGGCAGTGCCTGTGCCATGTTTTTTCCCCAATTTTCTCCATCTCTATATAGATTTGCATTTACAATGAACACAAGTGGAGCATGGTTAACATATTTAGGGTGAGTGTTTCAAAAACGAAATACTAGTCCTAATTTAGATTATTAAAATAAAGGAGAGGGTCATACTTATCAGTTTTGCCATTGTTAAACTCTTTTCCTCACAGACTTATTAAATAATTCTGAGTACAACAAAATGTATGTAATTGCATTTCTGCTGCAATACAGCAAAAAGAGAAATAATCACTGGGGATGGGACACTCATTTTCTCAAGGCACTATAAAACAGTATACAGTACTTTAGGGTAATATTGTAATATTCTATTATGTCTGTTTCTTATCACCTCTCATATTGTCTCCATATTCATATTCATTCAAGTTATTCACAGAGTAACTCATCTGAAGTGCTTTCATCACTATTCCCTGGTATCCTGAATCACACAAAAACGGAAGATAGAGAGATTACGTAGGAATCTTTATCTAGCCTGCTTTTTAGAAGCCTCTAAACCAGCAACCATAGCACTGTAAACAACAAAACCATCCAAGTGGCCATGGGTGGTCTTATTATTGTCACGCAAATAAAGACGTATAGTAACAAAATAAACAAACTGGATGGGGTCAAATTTTGCTAGGGATCAGTTTAGGGTTACTTACACACAAATGATGTGACGCACATCTTATGCCTAGTGGGTGATCGTGTCATCTCAGACATGCCGTTGACAGAATACAGGGTGCTGGATGTGTTTTGCACAGTTTTATGGCCATCAGAATGCAGAAGGTTGCAATCTCACACACTCGCTATACTGTATATACAGTGCGCACGCACGTCGTGGTAAGTAATCTGTCGTGATGCGCTGAGAGGAAAAGTCTGTGGTTGGTTGCCAGCCATTTTCATTCTGTGGCCATGTGTAGTAAACCAGACAGTTCTAGCTTAGGAAACTAGTGTAACAGTACATCTCAATTCACATCATAAATACAATTATTTCCATAGAAAATACAAGAACATTGTCATACAGCTGGTAGAAGCAATATTGCTCAAGGCTGTTTCATGTTTAATTCATGTTGATGTCTTTACTTTATGATGTTCATATCAAAGGCTTTCCTGCTTACCTGCAAGTTTCAGTTTTGATATAGATTACACCTCCATCCATTTTCACATCTTTTGTCCTTAATAATTTTCCTTAATAATAAGCACACCATGTATTATTCCAATGGATAATATGGGTCCCAAACACACATCAAAGCTGACAGTGGAATGGAGAAATCAGGATAACATTAAACGTCAAACAAGTCCTGACCGCAACACTATGGTGACTGCGCTTTAATGTCGGATGTGGCAGGAAACACACAAATTTAATTGAGCTCTGACAGCATGAAAACTTCTGACAGCAACTGTGTAAAAAAACCTATGACCGAAATTGATTTAGATAAAAAAATTTACCTAAACATTATTGGATATAACTTAATATATTAACGCTCACAACTAACAGTTTTTATTCTTTGCTGTCAGTCCAAAACAAGGACTGCAAAAACACGTCATGGAGACGTGGTTAACAAAGGAAAGCACATTTCCACAATGCAAACTTGGAGGAAGAGGTGCATGACACCAGATCTTGTACAGATCATACAATAGTAGCTCTACTCATCTGAATTGACTTTTGCAACATTTACTGGATTTTCCAGCTTCTGTCAAACCATAAATCACACAAACCTTTTGGAGAATAACTCAGTGTACACATCACATCACATCAATTACTGACATGTTCACATTAAAAAAAAATTCTAGAGAACGTACACTTCGTTTTGTTATACATGATTAGTGACATTATATCATCATTAAATAACATACATCAATCAAAGATCAATGTTTAGAATATAAAGTTGATTACACTCCTTGTTGTTGTTGTAGCTGCCAAAAGAATAAGAAAATGTAAAGATTAAAAAGGGTAAAAGTAACTACAAACAGCCTGAATAACCCTACTTGTACATGTATTTGATTTGTTTCTGCTGCTTTCAGCTTGTCTTGCAACTCTTTTTGAGCGACTGCTGACGTTTATCTTATCTTTTGTCTGAGCCTGCATTGTCAAATCTTGCATGTTGCACATGTCCTGGGGCGATGACTTGCTTCCATGAAATTTCCACTTGCATATTATCGAACAGCTTCACTGACTGTAATGTAAAGAATCAACAACCTTAATAGCAAAAACAAACGCAGATAGACAGGAATCATATTTAGCAGCTGATTTACAACAAAACAAAATAACAATTTGTAACAAAAATTACGTTTGTCTGAAAGGAGTGCATGGGAAAGAAGGGAATGGGTTAGCACTGTTAATTAACACATGTAGGGTATGATGGTGCAGAGGTTAGCGTTACTGCCACACATCTTCAGGGTCTTGGGGTCAAATCATGAGCTTATCACTAAAGGGAGTTCAAATTTATTACAGGGCTTTCAATATACAAGATCAAATGTTTTGTACAAAAACAAACCGTGATAATGCAAATCAGTTTTTGAGTCATGTAAATTCAATGAATAATTTAATTGCACAAAACCACCACCAAAAGGACTACAAAAGCAAGAGAAGAAAGTTCATTGAATTTAAATGTTCCACAAAAATACTTCTCTTGCATGTATCTTGTTAACTTGTTGGTTCCACATGAATTGATTGTCATGAACATGATTTTAAATGCAGTTATAGTTTTTGTACAGATTTTCATTCATTCTCTCATTCTTTTTCTATACTGCATATCCATTGCAAGACGGCTGGAGCCAATCCCATTTTAGTAATCCCACCCAATCACATTCAATACCTTTGGGCAATTTAGAGTAGCCAGTTGACCTAATCTGCAAGTCTGCAGGAAACCAGTGTACCCAGAGGAAACCCACACAAGCACAGGAAGAACATGCAAACTCCATGCACAAAAATAATTACCAACTGATTTGAGTTCCTTGTCTCCAAACAGGAGGACAATTGTTTATCATCCATGCCTGTGAGAATCAGACATAAAACTAAAGCTGAACTAGAATAGCAGTGATCAAGATTATTTTTTTTGTAGCCAGGTAGTGTAAAATAAGTTCCATGGACCTGCTTGAAACATTATTAAAAGGCATCAAATAAAACAGTTTATTGTCTGTTTTTTTGAGAGATGTTTTTTAATAAGACCCCCTGCATTTGCTTCCCGGACCCCACTTTGAGAACCATGGGTGTAGAAATGTAGGACCGTAGTGCAGATTTGGATATTTTAAGTGTGAATTTCCCTGGCAATTTTCCCTGGGAATACTCCCTGATCCATTTCAGCGGTATTTCATGTGTAAAACAGATATATATATAAGTTTTCTTCTTGGGAAGAAGTAATTGATAATAAGTAAATATATTTATTTTACTCTTTGTTTAAAGGTAATCCACCTATTCCTGAGTAAGGCAGGGAAATCCCATTACAACACTCACGTATACTGTGCCAGTGGGGGGGGGGCTCAACTTCCAGTGTAATCAGTGAGACTATATAAGCAGTAACAAATGGAGATGCAAAAAGACAGTGAGAGAAACACAAGAAGAGAGAGAGACAGAGGCAGACAGTGAGAGATTGGGACAAATTGACAGAGATATATGGAAAAGATACAGGAGAGTGCTATGCAGGAAAACAAAAAGGTAGCCACAAGATAGACATTAAGGCATGAGACATGCCGAAAATGAAATATGAGTCAGAAAGATAAGAGATGAGGCAAAAGATAGACACAGGGTAAGAAAGAGACAGGTACCGCTATCTGTAAGTGTACAAGGGAAAAATGTGAGGGGAAAAAAGTGAGATTGCAGATGTGGGACTGTAGCTTTATCAGATTACTCCCAGCAGCACACGACCTCTGCTCTAATGGCAGCTACACCTGGACTCTTGTCCTCTCACGGAGGCAACAAGAGAGGACACATCTCAGGCCTCATGTGGCCCCAGCAGGGCAGAGTCCGAGGACAATCAGGACCTTCCCCAGGACAGTAAGTACAGCTTCATGTTTTATGTAGCTTAAATTTAACATTATTGTAAGAATTTGCAGCTGAAAATGAATATTAGTTATCATCATCATCAATACCGGCTGATGGTTCACCTCGTGTCTGCCAAGAGCAGGAATCTGACGCTACAGTAGGCACATGCTCACTGAATCTGGAAGGACAGGTGAAGATTATAAACAGACCAGCTGATATTTCACCGATCTTCAGCTCCCCAGACCGACACTGTCGACTCTAGCCTCAGACTTCTGTTCTTGTTTGACCCCAGTGCACACCCCTGTTGTAGCCTGTTCGCCTCAAAATTCTGCTCGTTTTGCATTCTGAAACGCTTTACGGCTCACCACAGCTGTAAAGAGTGTTTATTTGCATTACTGTAGCCTAACAAACAGAGACGTTTGTGCATGAAAATCGCAGTTTCTGAAATATTCAAACCAGCACCAATAACCATGCCATGCTCAAAATCACCGAGAACACATTTTCCCCCTTCAGACATTTTCATGTAAATAAGACCTGAAGCTCTTGACTGGTCTCTGCAGGATTTTATGCATTGTGCTGCTGCAACATGATTGGCTGATGGGATAGTTGCATGAATTCACAAAGGTGGTGTTCCTATTAAAGTGTGTGTGTGTGTGTGTGTGTGTGTGTGTGTGTGTGTGTGTGTGGGTGTGTGTGTGTGTGTGTGTGTGTGTGTGTG
>JAQQZR010001276.1:0-11624 GCA_030068235.1 Notoglanidium macrostoma
AACGAGCGCAGAGTGACGCCCGACTTCCGTATTTATACCGGAAGCGAAGTCTCGTTCCCGGAAGCGGAAGTGAGTGCTTTGGCGGTCGTGGCTCGGGTAGCGCGAGATGTGTTAGTGCGATTGGTCCTAGTAGGAGATACCCGATTCGTGACAGTTACCTTAGGTCTTTTGGCAGCCTTTTGTAAATTTTGGAGAGAGATCCTGTCCTTGGTAATGTTGCTTTGGTGCCCCATTTTTTTCCTATTGTTAATGATGACTTTTAAGGTGTTCTATGGTACATCAAACATTTTGGAAATTCTTTTACACCCCTCTCCTGGTTGATAACTTTTGACAAGAGAGATACCATACATGCTTTGTTAACTCTTTGTGGGTCATGGGTTCAGCAATCAGATGAAACCAAGATGCCAAGAAAATCTTATAGAAACAGCTGGTCCTTATTTAGGGTTTATCAGAATAACTTCCTTGATGACAACTGTATGAAAATTACTTTTGAACATGGGATGGAAGGTGATTGGTTCATTCTGTGAGCACTTATGCAACCAAGTTATTGTAATTTTCCCCCATTTTTCCTTACAATGTTTCTGATTGTAATTTACTTTTTATACATTGTAATTTAACATTGAGGGTGGAAAAAGTTCTGACATGATTAATCTTACTTTTTTTTACTTCACAGAGCCCTGACCTCAACCCCACAGCCCCACTTTTGGTATGAACTTTACATGCTGACTGTGGGTCAGGACTTCTCACCCAGCATCAGTGACTGACATCATTAATACTTTTGACTTCAGTAATACTCAAAATCTAGTGGAAAGCACTCAGAGAAGACTAGAAGTTATTATAACAGCAAGCTGGGACTAAATCTGAATGGGATGTTCAACAAGCACATATGTGTGTGATTGGCCAGTTGTCCATAAATAATGCCCTGTGCACAGTGTTTGGTCTCCATGGACTAAGTGGAGCTGTAGCTCTGTAAACAAAAATATATATATTTTTTGTTAATTTTGGGTACATTTGTACGGGAACATGGTAGAAATATGGTTGTATTTTGAAGCTCATTATAGCAGACTAATGTTTAGATAAAGCTATTGGAGCAAACCACGTATTACATACAAAAACAATATACCTTAACTTTTATGAAGTTGATAAACTTAATGCCCACTCAAATGTCCTATTCACGAAAGCTTTCCTACTTGTATTAGTAGGGTTACTGGTATGTGTTTAGAACTAATTATTAGGGGTGTAACGTTACACTACTTTCATGATTTGATATACAGCACAGACTGCCATGGTGGTGTCATTGTTAGCACTCACAGTCAGAAGGTTCTGGGTTCGAACCTTGTAGCTGACTGGGCATTTCTGTACAGAGTTTGTATGTTTTCCCTGTGCTTGTGTGGGATTCTTCCAGCCACTGTGGTTTCAATTATTGCTGTTTCAGAATGGTAATTTAAAATTTACTTTTAAATCTTACAACATTTTCCAAAACAATAGCAGACAAAGTAGGCCTATACTACTCACTGCAGGGCATATATGTAAGATAAACTATATACCATACTAAATATTACTGTGATAGTGAACATAGATGTAATTTTACACTTTAAACATGTAGTTTTCAACTGACTGGAAATGGATGGCAACTGCTTTGACAGTAAGCCTATTGATGATGTAGTATGGTAGGTGACTGTGTAAAGATTAAACAAACTGTTGTGCATCCTAGTGCACTAGGGGGGTTATCCTAGTGGGTTTTGTTTATTATTTTTGCTCACCCCGATGTTGTTTACCCTGGGCATTTGGAATAAATTAATTTCTTGGACTGCAAGTTGGAGTAATGGTCATTTTTGAGCGTGGGAGAAACAACATTAACTACCTGTAGTTCTGCGGCACACAAACAAAAACAAGTTACAGCTCTTGTCACTTATCTTTTCGAAGATGGGATTTTAATGCGGAAATGGTGTCCAACGTCCGGGAAGGAACGTGATGTAATCACACAAGTGGTCGTACCTAAAGATTGCCGTCTACAAGTGTTGAGTTTAGCCCATGATCATAATTTGTTTTGGTAATTTGGGGATTAAGAAGACATTTTACTGAATACTTAAGTATGTCTTTTGGCCAGGATTAAAAACTGATGTAGTTACCTTTTGTCGATCTTGTCATACTTGTCAAAAAAATGGAAAACCAAATCAGGTTATTCCTGCAGCTCCTTTACAGCCTATTCCAGTCATTGGCGAACCGTTTGAGCATTGGATTGTGTTGGATCTTTGCCTAAATCTAGTCATCAATACATGCTTACTATGTGTGTCTGTGATAAAGTGGCCGAAATAAAGAGGTATCACACTAAAGAATCAGTTTGCAGTTTATTACACTTGCACATGGCTTACAGGCTTCTTCTACTTCGGCATTCTCTTAGCTACTCTTATACATAGTCTGAACACTCCAGAGTCAACTGTACCCCCTACAGGAGTGGATCATTACTGCAGGTTATTTTATAGCCAAGTCAGTCAGGATACTACATCCTCCCCTCCTTAAGAGTACACATCCTGAGTGAGCTGACATTTACTGTTATCTACAACGTTTCACATCTCAAACTGTCATAGCATATATAAGTCAACTTCAACCTTCTTAAAGTAACATTTACAACAACCAACAATATTGTTTTCCTTTTTTTTAAAAAAAAAAAACTTCGTTGGAAGGTGGGTAGACTGCCATCCTTCCAGTGAGTCCCAGAGCACATTCTTGCTCTCGCTTGAGGGATCTCACTTTTATCTCAAAAAGTCTTTCAGATAAATAGGGCTCTTTCTTGTACACTCAGAACGGCGCAGTACAGGCGGAGAGTCTACTGTCGCATCTGGCTGATTATCACTTGGTACTGTCTCAGTTGACTCAGTTTCAGTTACTTTCCCTCCTCCAGCAGTTGGAACGTCAGAACCTGTGGGTATGACTCCAGCTATTTGGTCTGATGTCTGGTGGGGTGTTGGCTCCAGTCCTCTCTAAGGACTATCCACTGTAGTAACATGCCTTTTTCTGATTTGGTCAACGTGACTTTTCACAACACGTCCATCTCCTGTTTGTACAACATAGGACACAGGGCCCGTGGCCTCCTCCAGTACCGCCGGTATCCATTTAGGGCCATGACTGTAGTTACGGATGTACACGTCATCTCCTGTTGAAAAACTTCTCCACTTACAGTGCATGTCATATTGTACTTTCTGTGTCAGTTGTTTCTTGCGTACCATTGATTTCACATCAGGCAGTAGAAGATCCAGTGTAGAACGCAATCTTCTAGACTTGAGCATTTCCGCTTCTGCCAAACCTGTGGTCGTTTGCGGTGTGATTCGGTAATTGAATAGGAACCCGGCCAGTTTTATTTCCACTTTGTCTCTTTCAGTTTTCTTCATCCCTTGTTTGAATGTCTGCACGATTCGTTCTGCTAGGCCGTTTGATGCTGGGTGAAAAAGTGCAGTTGTTATGTGCTGTATGCCATTCTGTTTCATGAAGGCCTCGAATTCTTTGCTTGTGAAACAAGTTCCATTGTCAGATACTATCATCTGAGGCAAGCCATGTATAATGAAACACTGTCTAAGCTTTTCTATGGTCGCTTGACTTGTGGCGTTGCTTGTTGGGTACACATCAATCCAATTGGAATGTGCATCTTCGATGATGAGAAACATCTTACCTAAGAAGGGACCTGCATAATCAATGTGCAGCCTACTCTCAGGCCGTTCCCATGGGTATAGTGGAGCTTCAGCTGGAGACTTCCTGTTTTCTTGGCAAATCTGACAAAACTGTACTACCTTTTCGAGATCAGAGTCCATTCCTGGCCACCACACGTATGAGCGTGCTAACCCTTTCATTCTTGTTATACCTGGGTGTGTGTTGTTCAGCTGTTCCATGATGATTTTCCTACCTTTCTTTGTAACAACCACCGTGGCTCCCCGAAGGACACATCCAACTTTTACACTAAGCTCCAGTCTTCTCTGACTGTATGGTTTGAATACAGGAGCCACCTTTTTTGGCCATCCTGTTAAACACCAAAGCAGCACTTGCGAAAGTGTCTCGTCTTTAGCTGTCCACTGCTTAATTTGAGCTGTTGAAATTGGTGGGTTGTCAGTTGCATCCAGCATAAGGACTTGTTCTGTGTCATCCTCCTCTTCTGTGTGTGGCAGTGGCAGTCTGCTCAGTGCATCTGCATTTGCGTGTTCTTTGCCTGGTTTGTATGTGATTTGTACTCATAAGCTCTCAGCGGTGTTGCCCATCTTTGTATTCTGGGTGACCCCATCTGTGGAACTGGCTTTTTCTCACTGAAAAGCGATATCAGCGGTTTGTGGTCGGTGCTGATTGTAAATGTTCGCCCATAGATGTACTTATGGAATCTCTTGATCCTAAACATGATATCTAACCCTTCCTTGTCTATTTGTGAGTAGCGCTTCTCAGCTGGCATCAGTGTAGGTGACATGAAGCCTAAGGGCTTCTCATTTCCATCTTCCATGACATGAGATAGTATGGCTCCTACTCCGTAAGGTGAGGCATCACATGCGAGCAGCAATTCTTTGTCTGCTGAATATGGTCCTAGAACTTTGGCAGATTTTAGCAGCTGTTTCAAATTATGGAAAGCGTCTTCTTGCTCTTCGTCCCAGGTCCATGGAACATCTTTCCTCAGTAACCTGTGTAAAGGCTCTAAGCATGTAGCCAGATTAGGTAGAAACTTGTTATAGTAATTTAACAAACCAAGATATGCTTTTAACTCTGTCACAATGTTTGGCAGTGGGGCCGCTTCTATGGCTCTCACTTTGCTTTGCACTGGGTGCAAGCCTTCTGCATTTATCTTGTGACCCAAGTACTCCACTTCTTCTTGCAAGAATGCACATTTGTATCTGTGAAGTCGCAGCCCTGCTTGTTTCAGTCTCCTGAGTACCTCGTCTAACATGCTCAGATGTTCTGCTTCATCTCTACCGGTCACTACAATGTCATCTAGGTAAACAACTACCCTAGGCAGGTCTTGTAACAAGCTTCCCATGGTTCTCTGGAAAATTGCCTGAGTGGATGATACTCCAAACGCTAGCCTATTGTACGTGAACAGGCCTGAACAGTGAACAGAGTGTTTATTGTTAGGTATTTCTTGGACTCGTCATCCATCACAATTTGTTGGTAGGTGTGGCTTAAGTCAAGCTTGGAGAACTGTTTTCCTCCTCCTAGGACATTGAACAGGTGTTCTACATGGGGAATGGGATATTGCGCTAGTGAGGAAGCACTGTTTACAGTTAATTTGTAATCACCACATATCCTGACAGAACCATCCGGCTTCAGGACAGGTACAATAGGTGCTGCCCACTCGACATACTTAACCAGTGTTATGATGCCTTGCTTAAGTAGTCTCTCTATCTCCTCTTCTACTTTTGTTCTCATGGCATATGGAACTGAGCGGGGAAGACAGAACTTAGGACGGGCTTCTGCAGACACACGGATTGTTGCTTTCATGCCTTTTAACATGCCTAGTTCTTGTCTCCTGTAGTCCTTTAACACCTGTAGTCTCTGTGCTTCTGTTCTCACATGCTTTATTTCATCCCACTTCAGCTTTAGGGTTTATAACCAACCTCTTCCTAACAAACTACCCCCAGTACCTTTCACCACCACTAGGTGTAATGTCTTCACCTGCTGTCCATACTTCACTTTTACTTCAGCCACCCCAGTACATTTATTTCTTCTCCAGTGTAAGACTTAAGTGAGAGCTTGGTTCCTTGTAGTTGCGGGCATTTCTTTTCTTCCCACATCTCAAACTTCTTTTCAATCATGATGCTTACACTACATCCGGTGTCAATTTCAAAGTTTACTCTTGTTCACCTCTAGCTTTACTTCAAATGGCTTAGTTTTCCGAATTGCATGTTCCGTTGTCACACAGGCCAATGTGAACACTTCTTACACTTGTTCAGAGCTATCAGCCACGTGCCTCGCATATACTCTATGAGCTTTTTGTGGATGTTCTCGTCTCTCTACTCTGTGTGCTTTCTTTTCTGTGGGGAGCATGCCCCCCTTACTTTTATTCCGACAAGCCTTAGCAATGTGTCCGATTTTTCCACAGCAGTGACACTTCGCTTCTTTAAACTTGCACTCCTTTGCTTTGTGCGGTTTTCCATGACATCAACAGCAGTCTCTTTCTCTCTCTTTCCATCCTCCACTCTTACTTTCTTGCACCTCTGTTTTCATGTTGTTACATGCTAACGGCATTCTGGTTTGCAGGTCTTATGCATTTTTGTTAGTGGTTTCTGTGGCTACCGCCATTTTAAAAGCTTTTTCGAATGTCAGGTCTGTCTCGGACAGCAAACATCTCTGAATCCTGTCATCATTAATTCTGCACACCAGTCTGTCTCTCAACATTTGTTCCAGTGTTGTGCCGTAGTTACAAGCCTGAGCTAACTGTCTCAGCTTGGTTACATATTCACTGACTGTCTCGGTCGGCAGACGTGAGGGGGAATCAAACTTATATCTCTGCACAATCTCGCTTGGTTTGGGGTTAAAGTGCTCTTTCAGCAAAGTTGCTAACTGAGTATACGTTTTCGAGCTGTGCTTATCCGGACTCACCAAGTTTCTCATGAGCTTGTAAGTGGCTGGCCCCACCACGCTGATGAGGATAGCTCTCTGCTTCTCTTCACTTTCAAGTCCATTAGCTTCAAAACACTGTTCTAGTATCTCAAAGTATTCCTCCCAGGACTGCTCCTTAGCGTCAAACGCAGACAGGGTGCATATTGTAGCATTCATGTTTATGTCTTTTACTCATGTATCCTCGTCACCAATATGTGATAACGTGGCAGAAATAAAGAGATATCACACTAAAGAATCAGTTTGCAGTTTATTGCACTTGCAGATGGCTTACAGGCTTCTTCTACTTCGGCATTCTCTTAGCTACTATTATACATAGTCTGAACACTCCAGAGTCAACTGTACCCCCTACAGGAGTGGATCATTACTGCAGGTTATTTTATACCCAAGTCAGTCAGGATACTACAGTGTCGCTACGCGCTTTCCTGAAGCTGCGCCATTGTGAAGTCTCAAGGTTAAAACCATAGTGAAAGCTTTGATTAAATTCTTCTCATTATTCGGCTTGCCGAAGCGTATCCAAATGGAC
The DNA here is from genome assembly GCA_030068235.1 of Notoglanidium macrostoma. Classification (NCBI taxonomy): domain Eukaryota; kingdom Metazoa; phylum Chordata; class Actinopteri; order Siluriformes; family Auchenoglanididae; genus Notoglanidium; species Notoglanidium macrostoma. The sequence goes on from JAQQZR010001276.1 coordinate 7,118, forward strand.
CAAGGGTCAAATTTTATGTCGAAAGTTTTTGTGCAGTTAATGTCCGAATTATCCGTAAAGTATCAAGTATCCAGTGCCTATCAACCGGAAAGGCAGGGTGCACTGGAGAGATTTCACCAAACACTCAAAGCCATGCTTCGAAAATATTGCGTTGAATCAAACAGAGTGGGACGAGGGTCTACCGCTGTTGATTTTTGCCATTCGCGAAACTGTTCAGGGGTCACTTGGTTTTAGTCCGGCGGAGTTGGTTTTTGGGCATACTTTTCGAGGTCCATTGCGAATGTTGCAAGAGAGATGGTTAGCAGACAAGCTTACCCCTACCCACAATCTGTTAGACTATGTGAGCTCCTTCCGAGAAAGGATACATACTGCTTGTGCGCTGGCATGAGAGACTCTCACTACTGTACAAATTAAAATGAAACAACAATAAGACAAGAAAGCTCTCCGTCGTCAGTTTCAGCCCGGCGAACAGGTGTTAGTCCTGTTACCTGAGATTGGCTCTAGTTTACAAGCCAAGTTTTGTGGCCCATATGAGGTGGAGTGAATAGTGAATGAAATGGATTACATCATCCGTACGCCAGCTAGGAAAAAAAAGGCTTGTATATGTCACATTAACATTCTGAAAATGTATGTAGCTCGTAACCACTCGGATGCAGCTGTAAATTCAGTTCAAAGCATTGCCCCTATAGCGACAGTGGTGTCACAAACAACTGGTGTAGAGGATGATTTTGTGATAGCCGCCCGGTTCGGTTCCATGTGCACAGCTGGAAAATTCCAAAATTTTGGATTGGTTGGAAGAACATTTGTTGTATTTGCCAGCAGAAAAACTTTAAATTTGTCAACTCATTCGTGATTAAATAGCCCTTTTTGGTGATAAACCTACTCAAACTAATGTTCTTGAGCATGATGTAGATGTGGGAACCCACACACCAATAAAACAACATGCATGTTATCCTACGAAACGAGAAGCCATGAAAAGTGAAGTTGAATACCTTTTAGAAAATGGATTTGCTGTGCCTAGTTCCAGCCTGTGGAGTTCACCTTCCATTTTAGTTCCTAAGTCTGATCAAACTTTTCATTTTTGTACTGATTATTGTAAGGTGAATGCCATTTTTAAACTAAAATTTCATTTCCCTTGCGTAGGTTCAGCCAAGTATGTCTGAACAGCGTAGGTTCAGCCAAGTATGTCACAAAATTGGATCTGTTGACAAGATATTAGCAAGTGCCACAATCTTCACGTGCCTCTGAAATCTCTGCGTTCGTTACGCCTGATTATTTCCTCCAATATACAGTGATGCCATTTGGATTATGAAATGCTCCAGCAACATTCCAGATATTAATGGGGATCATTCTTGCCCGTGTTAAAAATTGCGATGCTTATCTGGATGATATTGTAATTTATTCCGAGATGTGGGCTACGGACATGAGTACCATGCGTGAGGTATTTAGTTGCTTGAGAGATGCTTGTTTGACCCTTAATCTATCAAAATGTGAATTCGGTGGTTGTGCCTTTAACAGATTTAGTCAGTTCCACTTGTTACGAGCCTGAGTATTATGCATAATATTGGGTTGTTGTGTGGTGTTATTTGTTATCCCCGCCTACGGGTGGTGCTGTTTGTGTGTTTGGAGTTGTAGGTTGCTGATTGGATTGAAGACTGAAGAGGCACCATTTTAAAACGATGCTGGCTGAGAAAGAGGGAGCTTCATCTTTCATCTCCCAACCTGACCATGCCATGCAGAACGACGAGTTGGGGGGGGGTTATCCTAGTGGGTTTTGTCTATTATTTTGGCTGTGCTCACTCCGACATTGTTTACCCTGGGCATTTGGAATAAATTAATCTCTTGGACTTCAAGTTGTTGTAATGGTCATTTTTGAGCATGGGAGAAGCAAAGGGGAAGCCATTTTTTATGCTATGCCCGGTATCCCTAGGCCAGGGCATAACATGTTGCAATACATGCATAATTCATGGAATACTGATTTCCATGATGAAAATTGCAATGCATGTCACAATGTATTGTTATACCCCTACTAATTACCAAATAATACAAATTTATTAATATTCAGTTACATTAAGTTACAGTAGAAATGGCAGTACTGCTACCCTGATCTGTGTATTGATAATTGGTCTCAACTAGAGATGTGGATATAATACTGTTTACACTTTACCACAGTTTACCATTGCACCTTCACATTAATGAATATGACCTTTCTTTGTCCTGTGAACTTCATACTTAAGACCACAAAGAAGAATGTTCAACTTCTCACTCCACTTGCACAATGTTTTTGTGGCTTCCAACAGGATTTATTCTCAAATACATACCCTCTATGGCAAGCTTTCTTAAAAATACAAAGAAATAAAAAAGTAATAGTTCAATAATATTTAGGTAGTATCAATATCTGTATATGTTTTCTTTTAGAACACATTTAGAACACATTATCTGTTCAGTCCAAATAATGTATTTGTAATCATTTAAATCCTTACTTAATATTAAGGTTATAACTCAATACCTCTATCTGTATCTCTATAGTGCTGAGAATATTTATTCCTGCACATACCTGCCCCTGATATTTTCTAACAAAGTTAGTTGATTCTAATTTCCTAAATAAAAACAAACTTGAGTTTCCCAAAAGAATCACAAAGTTTCAAATTTGGAGAGAGTGTGCTCTATGAGATTTTACTATTTAATGAAAATGTTTGTGCTGTGATGCTTTTGGCAACTTCGACCTCAAACTCTAAATTAGTAGCCTAATTTAAAGCACTGTGGATCAGGCAGTCACTATGTAAATGCACACACACACACATACCTTGTCCTGTCTTGATGAAGTCCTTTGTGCTGGTTTGTGTCTCTGCACAGCTAGAGCCATGAATTGATCCGATGCAGGATTTACTGACATGTTTTTGCTACAGGAGTTTCTTTTCTTCACCTTTTTTCTTACCTTTATCTCTTTCTTTTACATGGATATTTCATTTAGCTATTCATCACAAGCCATGTCCCAGTTACATTAATCAATATCATAGTGATATAGTTTTTCCTGATTAATCTTACAGCAATTTTAGTACGCATGCAGTGAGGCAACAGCAGACACTTATTTAATTTGAAGAAAGAATGGGAAGCCAAAAGCAGGAGGTAATGAATATGTTTCTCTTTTTGTCCACAGATTGAGAGAACAGCATCAGTCTTGATAGCAGAATTTTGTTACTTTAGATTTGCATGCTGGGCAATGAGAGACAGGCTGCTGGAGTAAGTGCAATAACAAAGATGGAGCACTTAGTCCTTGTTCAGGGGTGAGTGTTGCAGAATGCATATTTATGTGTAAAACTGTGTGTATGTGTGATAGCACACAGCACGGAAAACAGCTGGTACAGTATCTGCAACTGTGAGGTTATGTGCAAAACATCCTGCAATTTAGCTGTAATCATGAACATTTTAAGGTTGAGTGCATAGAAAAAGACGCACGTACAATTTTTAGTATTTATGCTTTATAAGAAAAAAAAACCATGCACCTGGTGTTTAATTTTCTTTGATTTCTTAATTAAATGAAAAAGGGACATTTATTACAACTGCAACTATGAAAAAATTCTGAACTATGCAGAATTATTTTGGAGTGGATGAAAATTATTCTTTTTTCACAATCAGTGTCTCTCTCTCCTCTCTTGCTTTTGCTTTTGCTTTTTAAGTGTCAGTGCTCTACAGCACACTGGAATTGACATTCAACTCACTGACAACAAGCTTTGCAATAAGTTGCCTTCCAAACTTAGCTTAGGAAGCATTCATTTTCACAAAGCCCATTTGAGAATATGCTTAATGTTTAATTCACAGACAGAATGCCACCATGCACCTTTAAGTTCAATGTCATTAACAAGTCTTTTTTATTATTATTATTAATGGTACGCACAAAAACAGAAGTGGAAATTCACTAATATTTTCCTCTTTATTTCTCCAAGCCACAAAAGTATAGCGTTTCACTGATTAAAAAGGATTTTAGCAAGAAAAGTGTGAGAGAATATTCTTGTGTGTGACAGTCTATTATCATGCTTTGTTATGCTTCTTTGCTTGATTTTTTTTGCAGTCTGCCAAAATTATAAACACACAATCTAATGATGGGCATAAGAAATGTCATAATACAAAAACCATTTATTATTCATGCTAACTGTACTTGTATTCCGGAGTACCTCTATTTAAAGTTACAATTCAATTTTCTTACTGTTAGTTTGTGTCACTCAGGTATAACCATGAAATGCCTACAGCTATTTGATTCATTGCATTTCATTCATTCATTTTCAGTAACTACTTCATTCTTGTGTGTGTGTGTGTGTGTGTGTGTGTGTGTGTGTGTGTGTGTGTGTGTGCATGTGCTCGCGTGTGTGCTTGGCATGCTTAAATCCCCATGGAACTTTTCTGAATCAGAAGATAAATAGCAACTTGTGGTAATTAGGTGGTACTCTTGTTGATGTTTTACATAATTTTGACTTGAGTTAAATTGACTCAATAAAAAAAAGAGAAG